>JARHVA010001882.1:242500-267500 GCA_037957365.1 Torreya grandis | reverse complement strand
AAACTCTCCAAAAATCCAAAAATGCATACTCCAAAAAGACCAAAAGAAGGTTCTTAAAAGGAGAAGACACCAAAAATAATGATCAATAATATGGTATAACATGGCCATCCTCAACCCAAGGATGTAACTTCCCTCCATAAATTTCTCTTATAACCTCATAAAAATCCTTACACACTCACATGCATTTTTCCTTTACCCAAATACATAACACAACATTTTTTCACAAAAAAATAGGGTTACTTGTGGAATAAAAATATAGGTCATAAAAGAAGGATTTTCTATGAATAAAAAAATTTAAAAGGTCCTTTAAAAACCTACATAGCCAATGGGTATAAGTATGGACCCAATAATAACTTCTAAGATTAAGTTTACTTGTCAAACACTCAAAGAAAAAGGTGGTTGAAGGGAAATTTTGGGATTATACACAAGGGTTGTGTTTGTGCGTCAACCTGGCCCATACCAAGGTTAGTTAAACCTCATATATATTTATATAATTTTAGGTTTATTATGTTAATAAATTTTAGGCTAAAAAAATTCACAATTCAAATAATAAAAATAACACACTATAATAAATTTCATAACTTTCAAAATGAAGGGTGTGAGGTTTCAACGTTTGGAATGGGTCCAAGGTATAAATATGGTATTTAGAGAGATATTTGAGTCCCTCTTAATCCCACATTTGGTCTCTTATAATCTTCACACTCAATACAACATCAAATACATCAAATAAAATAGTCGATATCTAAACAATATAAACAATCATATATATAATATAATTGTCAATAAAAATATGTCACAAAGCTAAATCATAATCAATTGGTTAGACTAATATAATAAAATATAATTAATAAAATAAATCATCATGTTATTCAATGTCAATAGCCAACTAAATCATACATCCACTGTAGATAATCATACTAAGTAATCACGTATCTAGTTGAGGTCTACTGAACTAACTAAAGTACATAGTGGTAATCTTATAAAGTCCAATATAAATCCATCAAGACAAAAAAATACCAAAACATATAATATGAAATAATATTACAATCATGATAACATCAAATATCTAAATACATTTTTACACACATGTAAATGGTCTCCACATATGACAAATGTATCAAGATGACTAGAGTATTATGATTTGACATAAGGGATATCACATCATGGCAATGTATATAAGTAACATGATAAGAAAAAAAAAAGTATACACATAATATTACTCAATGTCACAAAAATATGGGTCTAAGGAGACCTAAATCAAGGGTCATGCTAAAATTCCACACACAAAATGGAAGTACATATTAAAATGTCCACTCATTAGATAAGTAATAAATACTCAGAGCACTATAGACAAAAATCCATAAACATGTTCGAATGTTATACACTCAAGAAAATATAAAAAATAATAAGTAAAATCAAATAAGTGATATGAAGTAAGTGAAATGTAAGAAACTAGAATCAGAATATCATATTAGTCCCTGCGTACATATGTTATCAAAAAATTATATAGAATAGCATATAAATTATGCTTTGTAAGATAATAGAATGTGTATAAGTATATGTAATTGATATTATATAATATAAATGTGATAATTAAAAATGATCATAAATAATAGAACATATGTAATATTGATCAAGTAAAATTTAGATTCCCTAAGTGTAGTGTGTCACACATCATGGATGTAATGTATGCATGTATCACACTCACCTACCCATGAAAAAATATGTTTTTATATAAATTATTTGATATCTACTAACATAAAGAGAGGGACAGGTAAAGGGAGGGGGATGTTTTTAGCATAGTATATAATATATTTCTATTCATTATGTCTAGTATTCACTATGTCTATTGTGTCTAAACAACATATCCAAAATATAGTAAACATGTGAAATGAATTTTTTTATTATTTTATAATTATTTTAATGTTTTTGATTTTTTTAATGTTTGGAATGAGAGTGATATCCAATGATTCAATCTAAGGGATGATCATATGGTTATCTACACTCTAAATATGGTGTGAATAAAACACATGGTGGTATGTTAAAAATAACAAACTACGTCATGGAGGTGTTAATGATAAACTTGTAGAATATATTGTATATATATTTTATGCAATTTGATCTAAAGTATTGGTCACCAAGGAAAGTGGGTTACTTTTTACTTATGATTTTGAATATGACTAACATTATTAGGTTGTTAAATTATATGTTGTGATAAAAAAGTTCTTGTTGAAATGGATATTGATATAGAATCCCTAAAACTATAATTACCATGTTATCATGAATATATTTAAGACAACCATGCATTATGGAAGTTACTACACAAATATTATGAATCTAAGTCCATTTAATAATCTTTAATGTGGTATAATCATAAATTTTGGGGTCACATTTTCTATAACAACTTCCATAGGTAAATAACTCTAAAAAGAACTTGTTGTGTCATGAAATAAAAATATTTAACCATATTGATAGGAGGGGAGAAATCATGATGTGTGTATCCCAAATGTGTGATTAATGTCATGCATCATACATTTTTACTAGAACCATTATCAACCATAATAAGGTGTATACGTTTATGATCAATATGTTCATTGATAAATAACAAATGAAAATTTGAGCAATCATCCACAATCACACTACTGTCAAATCAAAAGTAAGGACTCTTAACCATAGGATGTATTTCACAAGTGTGCCAATAAAACTATATAATGGGTTCCCGTAATGTGGTAGAGGAATATGTCCATGGCATGCAATTTAAATTTTGATCTTTCCATATAATGATTATTTAATTTATTAATTATTATCTTTCTATTTTGATGATCAATAGGTTGTGATCCTAAACCCTTTAGAGAATCCTCAAAGGAGAGTTGGTCATTATCCATTATATTTTGTATAAATTTTAAAAAAAAAAATTAGAATTCCTATAACATTGGTGGTAATCATAATATGCTTTTTCATCATATAATTTTCATAAAGGTCGACTCGTATCAACCACCATAGGAGTTTTGAGAGATATGAGATGACACTCCACTAGTTTTAGAAGTAACAAAGATAGAGAATTAGGTAATCATGTAAATTATATATTAGGTGCATTATATAGTATAATATAATTAGGTTGATATAGTAGTACATCACCTAATTGATTTTATTCCATTTTATCCCTAATAGTTTCTACATTAATATAATACTTGGTATTTTATGTATTTTTTCTTTTTGATACATACTTGAGCAAGTTCAATGAAATAAGTTTCATTTATGTATCTTGAGAAGTATAGCATAAGTCATCAAAATATTTAAAATTATTTAAAATAATAGATTCATGTAAGAGATAAAACAAACCTTTCGTAAATATATCTTAAATCTCTTTATTTGGCATTAGATTTTAATTTTTTCCATCATTGTCTTATATCTCTAGACACATTTGTTAATAACCTCATTGGTTTATTTTTTAATGTTCATAATTTTTTCTTATGACATATTTTCAATAATTTTGATTGAGAAATGTGCATACATCTCATCCTCTAAAGGATTAAATTCTTTAAATGATTGTATTGGTAAGTCATAGAATCATATTAAATCATATTGCTTTAGAATTGGAAATAATTTGGTAAATATTTTGTCATTGGAATCATAATCAAGGGATGCCACATATAAATATCATAAATGTTTCTTAGGATCACCCTTGTAATCATAAAGACTAATTTTTGGTGCTAAAAACTTGGTTGGTAAAGCATGAAAAGATATCTTAGGTGATAAAGGTTTTTATAATACATATTGTGAATCATTATCAAGAGATTATTTAACATAATTTTTTCAATGTTAGTAACTTTAGTTTCCAAAGGCTATATAACTTGGAGAATAGTTTTCATAGTAGACCTACTAATATTTAGATTGAAATTTTGAGAATCCCCCAATAGGGATGAAAAAACCAATTATGTTGATTTAGGCATTGGATCCATTAATTGATTTTATTTATTAATGGTGTCCATACAAGGTGTTGTAATAGTTGTTTTATTTTGGGAAAAAATGCTTTAAAAACATATCTCATGGCCCCATTAGATGTAATATGTAATGTTGTGCTTGATGGGAGGGATATTGGAACTAATTCATGATAGGCATATCCATTATATTTAATATTTTTATCATGATAAAACATTGGTTTCTCATTAAAACCTTTTGATTTCTTAGTTTTTAGTATAGTATTGAGGATCTTGTGGAGATATTGAATATTTTCTAGAATACATTATTGAAATAATGCAATAGATTTAGCCTACTCTTGATCAAATTTATCAAACTCACTATTTTCATGGGTTTCATTATACTCATGATTAGATTCAACCTCTATATATTTTTTCCATTATATTTCTCATTGTCATTATTGGTACTTTCATTCTTAGTATTATTTTCCATGGTATTATTTAGAGATATTATAGGTGGCTCAAGGGGTAGATATATATTTTCAGTAGGAACACCATATTTTATAGGACTACACCTAGGTTGTATAAAAATGATATAAAAATATGAATAAATATAATAAAGAGAAATCTTAAGAGGATGAAAACCCTAGGGAAAGATAGGATTTAATCAAGATGATTTATATGTTAGGTTTACAATATTTTTAACCCTTTTTATAAATAAGGATAAACATGAAAGAGATTATCCTAGTCAAATAATGAGTAATCTACTCAAAATATTAGTCCAATTTATTTAATCTACATCATGTTGATATAATGATGAGATATATTGAATCTACGCATATGCCAAATTTGAAAATTATAAAATTCAATATTATAATAAGAGAACTAGAAAGGATAAATTGTAATTATATTATTAAATGATTCAAAACGAGATATGAGTATTACATGTGTATAAGTGTACTATCTAAATGTTTGGATCTCATTCTTAGATTCTTAATATTGTCTTTATGTTAGCCTCATCACTTACGTCACCATTTTTTAACTTTCATAGCTTCTAATGTACTAATTTGAATGTTTTTATTCATATCATAGTACAAACTCTATTATATGAATTTCACATGTGATTTCTATATGCCATTGTTTGTTTATAGATTATGTATCTAGAATGTGCACATATGCATTTAATATTAGTCTTTTGATCAGAATCCTTAATCCTTAAAATAGGGCATGATGCTAGGGGTTAGTTATCTCAAGTGAAATAGAGATGACCTAAAATACCCCTTTGTGAGTGTGCACTACCTACATAACCATGATGTCCAAATATGGCATTAAATATATTTAGTTCTCCCCCTTGTGGGGGCATGTGTGTGAACAAATGTGTAATATGTTATATGTGAGTGCATGTAATGATATATATTTCAATTTGGAAAATAATACTCATGGGTTTTGTATTTTTATTCTTTAAGCTTATAATATTACTACTCTTATGACTGATTTATAAATAGGAAATAATATGTAATAATATCTTAGTTTTGTGATTTATTCTAAGTAGTGTAGTACAAACTAGAGATGTGATTTATAGATGATTAATGAGTGGTATTTAACTTATATTTATACAACTTATTTATAAAATTTTATCATGAAATGATTAACTAGGTCAAATAGGTAGACTCATACATATCAAAATATTTGAAAATTTTAGTTTTTTAAGGTACAAGCAATGCATTGGAATATGGACAATAGTGTCTAAGTTTGAATGCAAGTCTCCAGGAAGATATAAAGTTTTAAAAATTATGTAACTAATATTGAAGGATATATATAGTGTTTAAAGATTATTTTTAACTAAATATTATATGATCAATTATAATGTTAGCATCAAACTATAAAATAAGCATTTAGGGGCAATAAGATAATGAATGTGAGCCTCTCGACTAAGAGGTAGGTGAGTAAATGAAAGGAAGACCCATGACTAATATTTACAAAGTTTAGAATATTTTTTTAACATAGTTAGATATATATTTTGATATATATGTATACAAATATCATATTATTAATCATTCTCTAAACATTTTTATATTTCATGGATATGTTACATTACTATGCTTTGGCATTGCGATACTTATATGGTGTATAGTATATTTATTTTTTTATGATTAATTGATGATATAACTTCTAATTTAGGTTATTTATTGATTCTATATTGTTTTCTAATTTTTCTCTTATGTGTGTGACATTTATTTTCCATTGTATGTGGACATTGCCCTTGTGTGTGAGACATTTATTTTCAATTATATATGACCCTTAGCCTTGTGTGTGAAACATTTATTTTTACATATTTTATGACCCTTTTCCCTATGTGTGAGACATTTATTTTTACATTTTTTGTGTCTTTTGGTCATATGTTCTTGATATTTATCATCCATTTAATGTGTTCCTTTTTTATTTTGGTGACAATAGGTGTAATTTTATGTGATTCTATTATGTGTGTCATGGCCATGACATTATTTTTTAATATTTTTAAGTTTTCAAGTATCATGGTCCATATAACACACCTCCATTTCATATGTGGTACCATGATATATATAATTCATGTTTACTATATAGTTTTATTTAATGGTGGTTACTACTAAGTGTTTAGTTACTATAAATATTGACATGAAACTTGTATGCCTTATATGTTTCTTACATGATTTTATTACATATTATTTATTAAAATGACATATTATCCATGTGTTTCAATATTGTACATAATTAAATATTTTATACATTGCATGATATAATTATATCCTGTTTTCTATGATGAGTGATTTTAAAGCAACATCGCTTACCTCAAAATGGATCATATTAGTGATATTTTCATAGAGACATAATCCTCCATAAACATAAAATTCATATTTTGACAAAATTATTTATTGGATTTAGATATTTCATAGTGGTTTATATATCATATTATGTTAAATATTTATATATTTGAGATAACTTTTTGGGATATATGTTGTGAATAAGTGCTTAATTTATAGTAACAAGAAGTTACACCTTTTCAAAATTAGATATATTTGGGTGAATATGCCATTCAATTACACATTTTTACATAGACATGAGTTATAAGTTTTTCAAACATATATATATTCAAATACATTTGTGGGACATATGAAATGCACATGAACACATTTATAGTATCATGGGATAAACATTTTGAGATTTCACACTATAAATGGTATATACATGCATTGAATTCTATATCACATTGGAATAAATTCATGGGACATGGATTTTATCAATAAAATACACACTTTTATAGTTTATATTTTAAAACATATTTGATGTTATCTGATAGTGATAACCATTAAATCTATATTTTTTCTCTAGTGATTGAGATTCATCACCCTCAATAGCATTAGCATTATTCCACAAGCCCAATTTATGACTCCCACCATCATATTGAGGCTAAAATATTAGTGAAATATTAGTTACATGGGTTAATTCTATTTAGGATTATGTGACACTCAATGGTAATGTGACTACTCCCATTTTAAATGGGGGTTTGACATTGTTATTCCTAACCCATGCCCTTCCCGTAGTTATATAAATTTTAGACTTAATCACTCCAAATTATTAATTTTTTTAATAATGATTAGCCATAGAGTATGTGGTTCATCACAAATAATATTACCTAAATGACTCAAAAATGAAACGCCATATATAGCGAGATATAGGGAACCATGGCTCACCCACTTACAATTATTTTCATTCCATGCTCTTAAATGTCAAAGTTTCGATTAATTCATTTCTAATTTTAATTTCATGAAAATTTAATGTTACATATTCATTTTTTTTTTTTTTGAAAAAACTCCACATTAAAATCATGTACAAAATATAATGTGTGTTATGCACACTCATGTACATATTTTTATCCTTTTACTTTAGTATTTGTATTACATGTCAATACTATAATAAAATGGGGGCATTTTTAAGATAATAGAATCTAGTTTCAAATGAATGGAGATGTTAGTTTTGAATTACCTTCACCCTCCATGAATTTTTCATACATATATGACTTTTCTTCACCATTATCTCACATCCACATTATTTCCATGGGTACAATCTTCTATAGTTTCTATCACTCACCTATAATATTGTGTATAGTCTTTTCTAGATAAGTCAATTATCATAACTAGACATGTGTAGATCATCATTTAAATATTATTAACCTAAATATAAAACCATCATATGCAAATGGTGTCATAATTATGATACTATAAAAACCTAATGATTTATTCTTGTGATTAATAAATGTCAAATTTTAAATTCAATTCATTCCTATTGAGCCCGTAGGTTCTATATATAAATGGTGTGATAAATTAATTAAAATTTACATATAAATAAATATGTGTAAATTTATTATCCATATAGTAAGCATATATCAAACAAAATCAAACACTTAAACATTTAATGGCACTAAACTATTCTTTCAAAAATAGATGGTTGAGTTATACTAAGATTTAGAATAACCCTTTATATTGGTGTTACCATATTTAAAATATAAATATTAACATTATTTTTAGTAAAATTATATATGTATCAATATTATAAAAATATTAAGAATCTATTTAATGTATAGCACATTTCATACATATCATGAATCAATGACCTACAAAGTAAAATATTATATCTCACATAATTTGATATCAATTCACATTTAATAGATAAATTTGTTAGTCCACTGTATATATTTAATTTATTTAATTTTTAAGGTTTTATTAGTTGATTATAACACACTTTTATCATCATATACAAATTTTAATATAATTACTACCAATCCTAAGGGAACTAAGACATGTGCCACAAAAAGTGTCAAATTCTAAAACATTATCTATCAAAACATGTTTACTGGTTTTGTTATGAATGATAAACTAAATGTAAAATGATAAACATTGGATTCAAATATATTTATATTGTATATTATAATATCAAAATTGATTAAGTTATCACTATATTTTAAATTTTTTATAAATATTTAATGTTTATTTTTTATTTAATAATGAAATGATATAAAAATCAAACTATTGAAATATTAATTTATATTACATAATATACATAACCTAATTATGAAATATATAAAAATTAATAAAATTATATTATATTTAAATAGTAATTCCCCATAAAATATGCAAACAAATCTTGGATCAGAATTATGTAGACTATGCAAGTAGATTGCCAATGTAAAGATAACTAGAAGGATATGTGAATTATGTCGCATCTTAAAATTAAACTATGTGATATACTAGGGCATGTTCATACTAGTTTGGATAGGGTAACACAATGTCCTTGCATATTTATTTTATTTCAATTGGTTCTAATTGTGTAGAAGATTTCCATGTATAGGCACTTACAACTATCCTAGAGGATCTATGGATTTTTTTCAAGTGTTCATGTGACATGTGTAAGTACCCCAAACTATGAAAACCTTAATTATACACAAAAAAAATAGATATAAAATGTAAAATAGGGGAATGAGACAAAATTTATATCCAGCCTATCCTAATAAAACCCCATATAATATAAATGTTACCTACATATCCCAAAAGGGCCACTAGCTAATGTATTTCTCCCTTGTAGAGTAAGTGGGTGTATCTTGATACTTTTATATATGGATGTAACTAGTAAATTGTATTGAATCCTTGAAAATGAATTAATTTCACCTTAAATAAAATATATTCACGTTTGGATTATGACTATTAGAATGAATCATAACTAGAATTCAAAATAGTAGTGTCTCATTACTTAATATGCATTAGAATTTCTAAGTGATTACTAGATGTGTTTTAAATGACCTTGATGTGATTACATAGTGGAATGTTTTGAATATTCAAATTAATCAACATTGAAAAATGTGTGGGAATGCCAATAAAAAACATCTCAATTTTTAATATTTACCATTGGAACATAGGAGACATGGAACCACTAGTCGACAAGGTCAGGTCACAACCCTTTATAGCCTAGTAATGTATTATCCCATAAGGATAGATAATGTATATTTGAGTGTATATAATTTATATTCCACTCATGTACGTATTTTTATCCTTTTAATTTATTATTTATATTGCATGATAATACTATAATAAAATAGGGGCTTTTGTAGATAATAAAATCTACTATCAGATGATTAGAAATGTTATTTTTGTCTTACCTTCACCCTGCATGAAATTTTTAAACATATATGAATTTTATTCACCATTATATCACATACACATGATTTACATGTGTCCAATATTCCATAGTTTATATCATTCACCTATAAATATTGCCACCACCTATGCCAAACAAGTGAATTATCATAATTAGATATTTGTAGATCACCAAATTAGTATTCATATATCCTAGATAAAAATATAAGACTAAAATGGTACCATAATTATGGTACTATATAAACATGATGATTTCCCCTTGTGACAAGAAATGGTAAAATTTAAAATTCATTTGTTTCTTATGGGTCAGCCCTTATGTTTTATACATTAGTGGTGTGACAATTTACCCAAAGGATCACATATAAATGAGAAATATGTGTAAGAATATTACCCATATGCTAATCATATATCAAACATACTCAAAAAATTTCACATTGAAAGTCACCACCCTATTCTTTCATTTTTTTAATAAGTCACGAGCAACAATCATAGCCAATTCTAAAGCACCTCAAAGCTAGATACAAGTTTTCTTATTTAGAAGTATCAAAATATACATTATAGTTATCATACATTCAAGGATAAATATTTCACACATTCACCTAATAAGGATAACTAAATTTGGTTTGAATTTCCTCTTTAGAGTATTAAATACTTATGTAATCCCTAGTTATTCAATAAGGAGTGGCTAGGTGAAACAACCCCCACCACCCAAAAAGACTAGAATTACCTTATAGAGTACACAATGGAACATCATTTAGGGCCTGATGCATAACTTTAATACAACATAATACATCTCAAAAATCAACACATAAAGTACTATAACCAATAACCAACATCCCATTCATTCCATTAAACAATGGTAATAAACTTAAGTATGTAGTTAAGGATATCTGAGAATGTATTGTTAACCATTTGTTAAGCATATAAATAATATAAAGGAGTATTAAAACACTTAATAATAGAGGTCCCAATAACCAAATAAAATAATCCATCTTACTAACTTGCTCGGGTAAGTTTTATCACATCATCAGATTAACAAGTGGAGATCTCTAAACCACTGCTAAAACCCATCATGACATAATCTTAAGAGTTCATAACCTTTGGGAATTCACCCCATCAAGGATAAGTCCTTGTTTTACCCCCATTTATCACTATACCATGATCCAAAGTTCTTTGGGAACATTGGACCGCCATTCCTTACTTGACAAAGGTCACACATAGGATAAAACTCCATGATGCAAGACTTATTCTCACTAAATAAGATAAGATATGATACCCTTATCTCAAGGTGGATAACATCAAACCAGTGAGCCTCCTCTTGAATAAGAATATGTATGGAATTATTAATCCAATTCACTTCTCATGACACACACACACACACACACACACACACATATATACACACACACACACACACACACCATCTCATAAGCTAGCCATAAGAGTCTTGCACCTAAATTATGCATACTTGTCCCTTGGTTATAATATCATGTTATTGTATAAAACATAGGTGTTCATACCATTTAATTAATATTTTTATTCCCACACAAGAGTATCTTAATTAAATTTAACCAATAACATTAGGGACCAATAGGGAAAGTTATAACTTAATAACTCGTAACCAAGGTGCAATTACTTAATCGTATATCCAAGTGTAAACATTATGGGTTTCCATGGTTTATTAAATTATCATCTCAATTATACGAATATTTATTTTTTTAATGATCACATATAAAGTGTACCATGAATTCAATGCCAAGGACAAGCTTAGAATTTTAAGCACACACATCCATTATAAACCAAAATTTATCTATCTCATGAATACATTCGTATAAATATAATCAGCCTTCCAATTAATGAAGTGATGAATTTTATATAGATGAAATCATAAACTTCATAACTTTCAAATAATTTATGATGTTACCTTATCCTTATTGGTAAGAACCACAACTAATAATATAGACCCATATGGAGAAGGTCATTAATTATGCTTTATTTTATTTCTTAAGGAATAGAAATAAGCTCACTTAAAATAACACAAGAACCATTTGAAATGACCAATATTTTAATGAAAACACATTTCTTTGAATTACCATAAAAATAATTGTAATAATTTATTTTCAACCACGGTTATAATCATGCTATGACCATAAATTAAATTAACAATGCCTCACATTAGTGTAACCATTTAATCGAAATGAATAAAGAACAAGAAAAAAATATATCTAAGAAGTAATCATTTATTATTTGAAAGTTAAACATTATGTTATTCATAGTTTTTAAGTGCAACATACACCACATAACCTCCATATATTTAGGAATTACCAATAGGTACAACTCTACCTTAATTTCTTAGTTTTTAATAATCCATGAAACCATGATCAAATAGAACACCATAATAATAAAAATTCTAGGGAGTATGTGTTAATCACATAACAGGTTACATACTTTTCTTATGGCTATTGATTTAATCCTAGGTCTAACACATTATTGAGCATGTTTCAAAATAATATCTCTCAATATAGTTAGTTATCATCATTCTATTATCATAAATAAGAGGTAACTCTATATACTAAATAGACATTCCATGACATAAAAATGTCACCAGATAATATTCATCATGAAATATATATAAATATATACATAACTCTTTCAAGGAAATTTAAAACCTCTAAATGTTTTTAACATACCATAAGATGATATAAACTTTCTTTTATATGTATTCAATGATAGAGACAATATAGTTACTTCTATTATAATATCAATTTTTAAAAATTCATGATTAATTTACATCATAAGTATATTACTATGTTACCGACATGTACATACAATATCTTATAAAAATAAAAGTAAAACATTCTAAAATTGGAGTTACAATCTATTGTTTAGATGTAGGAATTAAAATCTAGCTCATATGTATATCAAAGTGACAAATACAATCAGCGAAATATACAATAACCATGCTACCATGTTCATTTCCACCATGAGTAACACATTGTAAACAATATCATTATTTTAATACACTAATTATGATAAGATTTCATAAGGTAAGAAGATGGAAGAACAACATAAAGTGGGAATCCAACTACAATCCAACATGCCAATCAAAAACATTTACCATCTGACACGACCAAGAGACATACCGCTATACACAAATACAAGTGCATCAATAGAGGAGGATAAACATGGTAATGAGAACACCCATAATAACCATCCATATGATCCCAACCATTGGTGGCAATTAACACCTCAACCATCAATTTGGTGGAGGGTTTGGGTAACTAGGTACTCAGCTAAGGTAAGAGGCATACAAATGATGATGAATCACCAATAAATACATATAAAACTAATCAACAAGTGATGAAATAAAAAATTTAGCCGACAAAGAATCATAACACTCAACTGAACTAGTTGGCCTAAGAAATGTCCAAGGCATAAATTGAATCTTTATAGATGATGACTTAAATCCTAAATAATGATATATTATATCCATTTGTTAAGACCATAAAGTCTATCCAAATTCCATTTCTCATCCCAAGAGGCTTATTTAAGTATGAAATAATTAGACACAATGGTTTATACCCATAATAACAAAATTAACTCAATTGATTCAAAAAGAGGAAGAAAATTTATATCATTCATTAACATAAATTAAACTTGGTTTGGCTTTATTATGGACATATATGGTCAACATTAAATTATTTTGAAAATGTAAAACAATATAAAACCAGAATAATAATGCAACTTCATTCCATTAAATTATAATGAAATCAACTATAGTCTAAGACTATTAAATACAGCCCAACTGATTTGAGTAAAAACCCAGTCCAAACAACTAGAGTAAAACATAATTTATAATCTATAAGAATAAATCCATTTCATTATAAACCAAAACATAAAATTATGATAAGATATATGGATTACAAAGGTTATGGATTCAAGTGATAGCTAATAATTAAATAATTATCTATTCAATCATAATCAGGAAGTCATCAAAGATTCCTAAAAATATACACACAAATTTACATATGGTATTTAACATAAAAAAATTAAATGGAATCATAAATAAGGAAGTCATCAAAATTCATAAAAGAATATGTGCTTATTTATATATGATATCCAATGAAACATTATCAATAAATAATAAGTCCATATTAACCAATAACTCAGCTAGGCATGAAAACTATCACTACTAGTTATGCAGGACTACATACAATATCAATCAACCTTAACAATGATTGAACAAAAAGTACGCCTATATTAAGCATTATGATTTAAATATTACTTATCATAGTTAGAGGTAGTTCAAGTTTTCTATTTAATGCTTGATCTTCGATCAATGCTTAATTTACAAAAACCTATGGTTTACTTCTCTAACTTTTTCATAAATATATACCCAAAATCAAAATCCAAAAAATATATCTTATAGCATCCAGTAGAAATTTATAAACCTATGATTTTAATAATTTTACTTTAACATGGTAAAATGTAGCCATAAATTCAATGGAATACATATGGAAAGAGTAGATGGTTTAGATCAATTTGGCCATTATAAATTCCATTACATTTTAAAGGGGAAATAATAGAATAACCCAAAATCTTGTTGGCCACTTTGGCTAATTAATGGCATCTAAAATGGGGCATGGATTCCATTTTTTTAGTATCATACTTCTTATACCAAAATATCCATCAATCATGGCATTGACTTCTTCCCATCTCCACCAAAAACCATGTCCAACTTGCCTGATCTGCCTTCCTTCCCATGGCATGATACCCTTTCAGCCCTATCATGATTTCCCATTCCAAAGCTCCTCTTGGGTTTTAAACCTATCACCCCTACTCTACCTAGTCTCTAAATATAAATAAGATATCTCAACCAACTAGTAAAGTAAAAAATCCCAGGAAAACACAAAGTTTGAGCCAACATTTGATCTTTCATTAAAGAGGAAAACATTGTCTCCTATATACATTTAATATTTTCTTCCAAACTTGAGTAGATTAGGAATTATGACATTATTTACATATTAGGTAGGAATATAATGTTCCTCTACTTTCACTTATTTTCCTATATAGGCATTCAAAGAAAAACCAACATCCATTATTTTCCTTCTTGGCCAAGGTGCGAGTGAGGGTTTGACCTAGTAAAAATGAAAACCAAATAAAAAAGCAAAGTCTTTCCCCTTAGAATTATTCTCCATGACATCCACCAATCAATGAAGACCCCAAAAGAGGATGTGATACTATTCAAATAACATAACATTATCCTCTAATTCTATGGGTTGATCTTAACAAAAGGACACCCCTCAATCCCTTGTTCCATAAGACAAAATGGTAAAACAAATTAAGTAAACCCCCATAGCCAAAAACATAGTCGACCCATATAATCAATGAAATTATAAATAAATAATTAAGAAACATAAATCAATTATTTAAAAATTAACAATAAAATCATTAATAAATAACAATTGACAAAATATATAAAGTTATTAACATAATAATAATAATAATAACAATAATAATAATAATAATAATAATAATAATAATAATAATAATAATAATAATAATAATAATAATAATAATCTTTTATGTCCACCTAAGATTGATATTAACAAAAATAATGAGTAAAATCATAAGATAATATTTAAAAAATCATAAAATAATGATTAACAAAAATCATGATGTCAACCGAAGCCCAAGGTAGTCAAATTTTCATGAAGGTGTTACTAGTGATGATCTCCAAGGTCAAGAGATCTATATGGTTTTAGTCAAACCTAAACCAACTAAGCTAAAAGGACAAGTCACATCTATAGCTTTAAATTAAGTGTCCATGAAACCCGATGAGGATAACCAAACATGAAGATAGACAATAGTAACAAGGACAACAAAGCTCATTAACTCTAACATAGAACATGAACAAAACACACATACATAAGGAAGGTGAGACCAATAAAATATGGAAAGTAGTAATGATATAAAAACATAAAAAAATGATGGATTATTATGATATCACACATGTTAACCAATTGAAGTGACATTCTGATTGCTTAACCACACCACAAGTATACCCGAGATGTCAAAACCCACTATCGAGCCAAACTCATAGCCTGGTTCTTGTACCCACCAAAGAAGACACCAATAGTATCTAAATGATGTCGATCTAATAATAATAATAATAATAATAATAATAATAATAATAATAATAATAATAACAACAACAACAACAACAACAACAACAATAATATTAATAATAACATAATAACAATAATAATAATAATAATAATAATAATAACAACAACAACAACAACAACAACAACAGCAGCAACAACAACAACAACAACAACAACAATAATAATAATAATAATAATAATAATAATAATAATAATAATAATAATAATAATTTGTAATGATCATTGTACATAAAATAATAAATCAAGTATAATCATTTATATCTATAATTGAACCAAAGTCAATACAAATGACCATAACCCGAAGCAGGCCCTATGAACATAACCAATATCTATAAGAGTAATCAATGCAAATCCACATTAGTAAGACATGATAAAGCAATAACATCCATTAACATAATTAACCTAAATCCAAACACACACACACACACACACACACACACACACACACACACACACACACACACACACACACACACACAAGGTTAGAATGAATCCAATGTAAGCAGTATGTATATCATGATCAAATGAACCCAATGCAATTGTCAACCATGACATGGCATAATCATAACCACTACTTGAGATATATTATATCCCAATCATATAGAATATAACCAACATCAATAGTCATTAATCCAAGTGCTAAAAAAATATGCTAAAACTACTATAATCAAATATATACAAGGGGCCATAAGGTCCATTCGTGACATCCTCCCCTCCTTAAAGAGGATTCATCTCTATGACTATCAATAGTCAAGAACAATATTCTTTGAAAATTCATCTTCAACAAAACATTATGTTACATTCATAGTATTAAAAATATATATAATGTAATTAAATAAAGGTATTAATCCATACTATAATGGTTACTCTACCACATCATCAACTATTTAGGTGTTAGTGTAGCATCCTACACCAACCACACTAAACATAAGAGAATCTATACTAGGCATCACATGTAACCTGAAGGCATACAATATGTTCTCTAATACATGAGAGCTCACACAATGGTCTAGGGATACCAATCCCACCATCCAAAATCATCCATTTGAGATCACTACCCAACTTTTATCACTTTATCCAAGATTTAAGTTGGTACTTAGGATTTTTAACACCACTTGATCAGGGCTTTGTTTTTCTCTTTCAAATAAAAAATCAGCATACATTCTAGTTATGCTTCTAAAAAAATATATAAATACTCATCCTAAAATATATATAATAGGTATAATAAAAATAATAATTGAACCATAACATGTTTTCACTTACATGCCATCACATCCATGTATTTTAGGAAGTAACACCTTGCTGATTTTTTCATAAATATCCAAAGTTTAGGAAATTAATGTAATGTTAGATCCACAAAGTAACCATTATGCACTAAAATTCACAAGGGTTACTTTTAACACAACCTCCAAAATGAAATTAATGTAATTTTAGATCCATAAAGTAACCATTATGCACTAAAATTCCACAACCAACATGTGGCATACGTGGTACACAAAATAAATGAATCAGGTGGCTACTTCTGCAAAGGAGAAAAGTAGATTTTTAGCCTATGAGAGACTCCACTTCTTGGCTGATAATTGGTCAAAATATTTATGGATGTAGTTCTTCTCTACCTCAACCTCATACTTTCACCAATATTTAATCCTAGATTAGTGATTTGGGATTACACCACATAATACAACATTATACCTTAATAAATTTTTATTAACAAAATTTTATTTCAAGAGGGGAAGATAAAACACATTAGTATTTTATGGTCATATTACCACATTTAATATGTCAACAACACAAAGTAACATTTATTCCATGATAGGTACACAAAGTACTCATATAACAATTTAAAAACATAAAGCAAGTAAAGTTCATATGATTGATTTTAGAAGTGGAAGATCCCCCTACACAGTGATTTTCTTGACATAATTCACACATTCCAAGTTCAACAGGATAACATAATTTATATAAGTGTTCATGGAATAATGTCTATATCAATAAGAAAATGTGAAATTCAATAGGTTATCTACATACACATATTATAGTGAAGGTATAATTTATCATGATTTAACATAATCAATGGAATGTAATAGTTTACATAACACATAACAAATTTACATACAAGGAGGAACCACATGAAATAGATCATGCATATGTGGCTTAGGTGTTTTAATAATTATGCCAAGGCACTTTCACATCATAACAATTAACACAGATGATGGTGAAGCAAAAAGTTCCATGACTCCCATTGGGTCACTTGATGTCTATATACAACATAAATGACACCAAATGTTTATCATATAATAAAACATGATCAGTCCTAGGGATCTCAAATTTATGATGACTATATCTCAAAGAATATTGTGTTCTAACAAATCCCATAAAATCTATCTCCATGAGTTTTGTAAATTTACCAACAATGTTCATGCATCATAGATAGATGGATCACACTAATTGATAACAATAAGAGATCCCAAAAACTCTCTAACTTTCGCAATCAATTCAATCACATTCATCCCACTAAATCCTCTAGGATCAAGTCACACCCTTGAACCTCCAAAGACATTATACCCTAGCATTATCAGAGAGTTTATTCCTATAAGTTATCAATAGCCACCAAGGCAATGTCTCATGATTCCAAAAATAAGTTTATATCTCTATTCTTCCAATTTACTTAATCTAACAAGTCCAAGGTTGAAGGGTGATTCTTACTTTAACACAACAACACTTGTGGGAAAGGGTGATCTTAGTCAAGGCATAAGGTGAATGCTAAAAAACTATTGTGGAAATTATAATTTCCCATAATCAATAAGTTTAATTCAACTCATAATTAACATCCCTAGGGATCTAAGACATATATGATATCACAATAGAAATCCTCTTGGGTGTCAAAACGTAGCCAAGATTCAAACAAATAACCTCTTAGATGTATAGTTCACCTAAAATCAACTTAGCATCCCCCATGGATGTAAAACATATCCATGGTTATCATAATATCCTCATGGGAATAAACCTATCCATGATCAAAATAACTATCATGGATGAAAAACATATCCATGATAAAGACAACATCATAGATGCTAAACATATCCATGACTGAAACAACATCACAAATGTAAAACATGATCAAAATAAACATTCCACACACTAATTAACTTTTAGCCTCTTGGAGTTATGAAGCTGCATGATTCTCATATTAACACAAAAGAGGTCAACTACATAAATAAGATCAAGATCTTCATTCATCTCAATATTATTCCTCACAAGTAGAGATCCCAAGCCTTACTAACTCACCCATGTAGATTAGACACTCTCAACTGATACAACCCTCTAAGTTTAAGCCTAACACTTAGTCTTTTTGAGGTCATAATATTGTAATCATATATTGATGACTCTCCCATACAAGTCAACAATATACACCAAACATCATTCCCTCAATTCTAAGGGAGAAGTGGTTATCATTAATCACACATTGACTTACCCAAACAAGCCAATAGTTAATAGGTGATTCATTCCCTAACACAACTCGATTAGGGAAGGGATGACCCAACTGAGGCTATGGGTATGAATCATAAAATCATTTCAAAAATATACTAATTTCTACACACAAATATTCTATAATTCAATAATTTCCAACACTTTAGGCATCCATAAAAAATCACTATTTAATTCAACCCAGAAGTATAGTATGCAACAAAACCCTTTTCAAAGGTATGCACAATGACACAAAATCTTGACCAACTTTCTCAAGAATATGATGAAATTAGTTCAATGTGCCTAAAACTCGTCCAAAAATATTAAAACATAAGCTTTGAGACAAGATGAGAGAACCCAAAAAAATTGGAATTACCTTTTAGAGTACATAATGTATTATCATTTAGGGGTCACTACATAAGTTTAATCTAGCACAATGTATATAAGCAATCAATACATAAAGTACTACAACCAAAAATTAGCATCCCATTCATTTCATTATACAATGCTAAGGAACATAAGTATGGAGTTAAGCATATGAAAGAATCTCTTGTTAGACATTTTCTAAGCATACAAATAATATAAATAAGGAGTACAACACTTAATCAAGGAAGTCACAATGACCAAACAGAAGATTCCATCTCACATACTTGCTCAGGCAAGTCTTATCACATCATGATATTAGAAAGTGTATATCTCTAATCCACTACTGAAAACCAACATGACATAAGCATAAGAGTCCATAACCTTTAGGAATTCACCTAAATAAGGACCAATCCTTGTGTTGCCCCATTGATCACTATACCATGATCAAAAGTTCTTTCAGAACATTGCACCATTGTTCGTTACTTGATGAAGGTCATACATAAGATAGAACTTATTGATGCACTATTTTTTCTCATTAAATTATATAATACACAATACACATAGCTCAATTTGGATGACATCACACCAGTGAGTCTCTTATTGAATAAGCATATAAATGGATTTAGAAAACCAATTCACTTTTCATGATATAGATATGCCATCCCACAAGCTAGCCATAAGATTATTACACATAAATTTTGCTTAAGTTTCCCTTGGTTATAGTATCATATTATTTTATAGAACATAAGCATTCACATCATTCAATTAATATGTGTGTGCCCATGTAAGATTACCTTAATTAAGAAAATTCAACCAATAACATGAGGGACAAACAAGGAAAGTTATAACTTGATAACTTATAACCAAGATGGAATTACTTAATCATATATCCAAGTGTAAACATTATGGGTCTCCACAACTTATTAAATTCTCATTTGAACTCCAACATTACTTATTCTTTTAATGATCACATATAAAGTGTACCAAGAATATACTGCTAAGGATAAGATTATAATTTTGAGCACACATAACCATTATAAACCAATGGTTATCTATCTCATGAATACATTGGTAACAATATAATCAACCATCCAATTCATCAAGGGATGAATTTTAAATAGTTTTAATAATAAACTTATTGAAAACTTCCAAATAGTGTATGATGTTACCTTATCCTTAGTGTTAAAAACCATAACCAATAATATAGACCCATATGGAGAAGGTCATTAATTAGGATTTATCTCATTGATTAAGAAGTATAAATAAACTCACTTCAAATGATAATACAACCACTCACAACATCCAATATTCTAATGAAAACACATTGATTTGAATTATCAAGAAACTACTTGCATAAAATGATTGCAACAATTTATTTTCAGCCAAGATTATAAGCATTCTAAAGCCATAAATTGAATTAACAATGCCTTGTATTAGCACTACCATTTAAATCAAAATGAACTAAGAACAAGCTAAAATATAACCAAAAAGTAATAATTTATTATCTAAAAGCTAACCATTATGTTAGTCATGGTTTTCAAGTGTAGCATACACCACATAAGCTTCATATATTCAAGAATAGCCAATAGGTACAAATGTACCTTAAATCCTTAGTTTTTTATGATCAATGAAACTATGAGCTCATAGAACACCATAATAATAAAAATTCTGGGGAATATGCATTAATCACATAATAAGCTACATACTATACTTATGGCTAATTATTTAAGCCTAGGTTTAACATATTACTAAACATGTTTCAAAATAACAATATCTCTTAATACAATTAGTTAACATCATGCTATTGTCATAAAAAAGAGGTAAATATATATAATAAATAGGCATTCCATGCTTTAATAATGTCACTAGATAATATTCATCATAAAATCTATATAAATATATACACAAATCCATCAAAGAAATTAAAAACCTCAAAATGGTTTTAGCATACCATAAGATGATACCATCTTGCTTTCATATGAATTCAAGGCTAGAGACAATATAGATATTGTTGATCAAAAATAATTTTTTATAACTACATGATTAATTCACATCATAAGTATATTAATATGTTACCACAATGTATATACAATAGTATATACAAATCAAATAATAACATTCTACATTTAGAGTTATAATCCATTGTTTCAATGTAGGAAATATAATCCAACACATATGCATATGAGGGTGATAAATACAATTAGTTGAATATACAAGAACAATGTTACCATGTTCATTTCTATCACTAATAAAAAATTATAAATAATATCATTCTTTGAACATAATAATTATGACAAGACTACATAAGGTAAGAATATGGAACCACAACATAAAGTGGTCAGCCAACTACAATCCAACATGCCCACCAAAAACATGTACCAATTTATACATCCAAGAGACATGATGCTACAGAAAAATCCAAGTGCATAAAAGGAAGATGATGAATATGGAAAGGATAACACCCCTAAAAAATGGCCCTATGAGCCCAACCATCAATGGCCCTTAGCACCCCAACCATCATCTTGGTGGAGGGTTTCGACAACCAGGTAATTAGGTGAGGTAAGAGGCATATGAACAATACTGAGCCACCAATAAATAATTATAACAATAGTTAATAGGGGATGAAGGAAGCAATGTAGTCAACATAAAACCATAACACTCAGTTGAACAAGTTGGCCTAACAAATGGCCAAGGCACAAATTGAATCAGTATAGATGATTGTTTACATCATCATTCAAGATCTATTATATCTATTCAGCAAGATTGGAAGGTCTAACCAAATTTCATTGCTCACCCCAAGAGGCTTATCTAAGTATAAAATAGTTGAATATAATGTATTCTACCAATAATAACCAAGTTAGCACAATCAAGTAAAAAAGATGAATAAAATCCATATCATTCATTAACATAAACTACACTTGGTTTGGATTTAAATGGCCATGTATAGTCAACATTTAATTCCTTCAAATATTTCAACAAATATAAAACTAAAATAATAATGCAACCTCATTCCATCAAAGCAAAATGAAAATAACTATAGTCTAAGTCTATTAAATATAGCCCAACTAGTTTGAGGAAAACCCCACTCCAAACAGCCAGATTAAAATAGAGGTTTATAATCCATAAGGATAAATTGGTTTCATTATAAACCAAAACATATAATGTTCCTTAGTTTTAACTTATTTTCCCACATAGGCATTCAAACAACAACCAACTCCCCTGCTCTACCTTCCTAGCCATGGCTTGACCTAGGGTTTGACCCAACAAAAATGAAAACAAAAGGAAAAAAGTGAAGCCTCTCCCCCAAAAATTCTTCTCCATACCCTACACGAGTTAGTGAAGCCCAAAAAAAGGACAAAATTGGATGTATCATTATTTTAAAATTACAAAGTAATCCTCCAATTCCATGGTATGATCTATGAATAAAATGACACCCCTCAATCACTTCTACCACAAGCCAAAAGGATAAAAATTAATAATAACACCCCCACGTCCAAAAACATAGTCGACCCATATAATCAATGAAATTATAAATAAATAATTTAAAAAAACATAAATAGATTATTTAATAATAAATAATAAATAATAAAATCATTAAACAATAAAAATTAACAAAATCAACAAAATTATTAACGTAATAATAATAATAATAATAATAATAATAATAATAATAATAATAATAATAATAATAATAATAATAATAATAATAATAATAATAATAATAATAATAAATCATTTACATCTATCCCAGATCGATAATAACAAAAAATATAATTATAATCATAAGATAATTATTAATAAAAATCATAAAATAATGATTAAAAAAATCATTATGTCAATTGAATTCCAAGGTAGTGAATTACCATGAAGGGGTTATTAATGATGGTCTAAAAGGTCAAGAGACCCATATGGGTCTAGTCAAACCCAAACTAGCTACACTAAAAGGACAAGCTACACCTATGGCTTAAAATTAAGTTTTCATGACATTCAAGGAGGATAATCAAATATGAAGATAGGTACGAGCAATGACATCAAATATCATTAACTTTAACATGGAATAAGAACAAAATACACAATTATAAATAATGCAAGACCAATAAAAGATTGAACGTGGTAATGATATAAAACACAAAACTATGGTGGATAAATACCGTATCATACATGTTATACTAGTTAAAGTTTCATTTCAACTACTCAACCTCCTCATGAGTATACTCGAGATGTCTAAACCCATCACAAAGCTTAGCTCACAACCTGGTGCTTGCAACCACCAAAAAATACATCAACAATACGTGAATGATGTTGATATAATAATTATTATTATAATTTATAATTAATCATTAGACATGAAATAATAAATTACGTATAATCATTTTTAGTTTTAAAGGGACCATAGTAAATACTAATGATTGTGACCTAAGCATGAACTATGAACATAACTAATAGATGCAAGAGTAATCAATATTAATCCATATTAGTAATAAATTCTAAAGTAATACCATAATGTAGCATAACTAAGCTAAATAAACACACACACACACACACACACACACACACACACACACACACACACACACACACACACACACACACACACACACACACACACACACACACACACATGCACGTGTGTGCACACACACACATGCGCACATGCACGCACACACGCACACATGCACACAAACACACACACACACACACACACACACACACACACACACACACACACACACACACACACACACACACACACACACACACACACACACACACACACACACACACACACACACACACACACACACACACACACACACACACATGCACACAAACACACACACACACACACACACACACACACACACACACA
>JARHVA010001882.1:195000-235000 GCA_037957365.1 Torreya grandis | reverse complement strand
CTATACCCATTAAACCATTAAAATAATGATTTAGATTATTATATATATATATATATATATATATATATATATATATAAACTAATTGTAAATTATAAAAAAATATATAAATTGAAATGAGATTTAAATAATAATTTCTCATTGATTATTTTAATTTAACAATCAAATGATATATACATAAAACTAATGAAATAATGATTTAGATTATAAAATTTATAGAAACTAATTGTAAATTATATAAAAATAAATAAATTGAAATGAGACTTAAATAGTAATTTCCCATAAAATATGAAACATAGATCGGATAGGGCTTATGATAACTATGTAAGTAGATCATTGATGTAAATCTATCAATAAATATCATTGAATTATGTCTCACATAGAAATATATATTATGTATTTATATTTTTTTTTTATATCATATTCCAATTTTAATTTGTAAATATTTTTAAACCTATAAATTGTAATTATTTTACAAATTTTAATGCATATGTATTAAGTTTATGTTAATGTGTATTAAATTAACTATAAAAATGATTACACATGAATTCCATATTTCCCCCAATCAAATGAAATTTATTAATCATGTTGTATTATATGTCATAAATATTATAACAATGTTCATGATGACTTGAATGCTCATGATAACCCGAAACTGATGCCTCCTTTTAAGATAAGATACATATCTTTAAAGTCACTAATGTCAAAATAAAAATAATATAATACGTGAAGGATGAAATAATTTATTGCATAATATTATTATAAACAACATTGTAAATGTGTATGAAACGTTGGTTAGATAGATATATAGTTCAATCACATAAGCAAAATTTGCATGATATGTGTCATGTCACAAGAGTAAAAGTAAAAAATAGAATAAATATATGATATGAAACAATAAAAAATAGTAAAGAGTAATGTCATACAAATAATGTCGCATAATTTTCATATAATGTCATATATAAGTGCTAGATTTCACATACAAGGGGCATGCGAATGTCACACAAACAAACAAGGATAAGTACATAGAGGAAAAAACATTTATATGTTGCACACACAATTGCATGGATCATAAACAATAACCAAGTAAGTCCTAACTTATCATATAGTTAACTAATAATCTGAAAATAAATGTAGAGCAAATGAGACAAGTCCACATCAACCATATGTATAAATGTCAGTGACATTAGTAACTAGCATATCCATATAAAATAATATAAAGTATTGAGTGATTAGTAGAACATTTTTATTATATATAACTCAAAATGGTAGATAATTTTTGGATATATATATGTATCTATGTATGTATGTATCGTATAAATGTTTTTAAGAGATGCACCTAGCTTAGGAAGGTCATTGGGTAAAAAGGGAAGACCAACATCAAAAAATTGTGTAATATTATGTCTTGTATCATACTCACATAATTTATGAAAATAAATGTGTTTGTGAAAATTTAAACATTATATATACTTAATAATAAAATAAAAACATATCGAAAAAATTAAAATATTAATATAATATAGTATTTGGAGTCCTAATTTTGAATATTTTAAATTGTTTTAATTTTTTGAATTTTTGACACACACACACAGACACACACACACACACACACACACAAGAGTAATTGAATGTGAAATATTTAAAATGTAATAATATTAAAGTATTATAAAATAAAATAAACATAATGGTTATGAAAATTGTATAAAAAAAATTGAAAAAACATAGTGTGGTAAGGAGGAAGGAAAGCATTGTTTTCCCAATTTATGTAAACATGAGTAACATAAATCTATCATAAATGATTGATATAAATAATAATATACATTCCCAATGGGTAAGAGACTATTTTTACTCATGGATAATTTACGAGTAGATAAGTGTGATCATGTAAGAGCAGTGGAAGGCATAGCATGATAGATATACCATAGTGATCAAGGTGACTTTACATAAATAATATGTATTCAAATAGTTATAATATATTTGTTTTGGATTTTTACAGTCGGTTTGAAAACCAAGATTTAAATGCCTAAAGTTTTAATAAATCCAAAATATAGAGTAATGATTGGGATATAATAAGTATTAATGTCATAATCACAAAGAAGCTATGTAAATAATAAAATGAAACTACCTAACCAATTGTATGTATAAGTGGAGGCATGTATCCATAACCCATGATGTGATGTGAAGTAGTATCTTCTTAATAGGAAGAATTTCTAAATTTATATGCCTATGAATATGAATAGTAATCATGTGTTGTAATGTAATAATTTGTATCACTACTCATATACCCATGTAAAAATTTATCCTCTTGTGTAATAGGAAAATATTTAACTTCACGTACCTATGGTGAATCACTTTTAATATCATATTGTGATTTATGAGATAAATACCTATTTTTATGTCCTACCTCCAGCTAAGGAGAATGTATCATGCTATTTGGATATAATTAATCATGTTCATGTATAATTGTATCATCGTCATAAATATATGGAGAAACTAATTTTTTAATATTCTCATGTGTAACCATAGTATGCTAGTAAATATATGGATAAATTGATTCTATAATATGGCCATGAATTTATTTTTATAATATCTTATTATCATGTTTCTTAATGCATGTGCCAACCAAATATTTTTATGATGAGTAGATATCATTGGTTTTAAAGGGTATTCATATTAGATTCCTATACTTTTTACCATGATTACCATGACTATATTTGACACATTCATGAATTATAAAACATACTTCTTTTATATTTTTGTATCTACGGGTTTCCTAATATCATATTAAAGACTCATGTGCTTAGTATAACTAAGAATGGAGTGGGTAGTATGAGAGCTCCCACTTGTAAAGGTAGTAATATATGCCTAAGAGTATATTTCATATGAACATAAAATGTATAGATAAATCTATAAGAATCCTATAAATATTGCTCTGTATGACAAAACAAGTAGATAAGTGTTACAATACATACATTTACACTTGATACATTTTCTATAATAACATATTGTATGTAATTATTGTTAGCACATGATAGAATAAATAGTGCATGTCTATCTAAATAATCATAAAAGAAATTAACTATCATCAAATATAATAATAAGATGTGACTATTTTTTACTTGTATCCAGACAAATGATGATACTAAATGGATGCCCATATGTGTAAGGATGAGGTTGAGCATTGCATACAGAATGTACTTCCAAATCATATATTTTTTTTTCTCTTCATGATTTAGAAAATGATCCTTGCCCATTTTGTGCTTTAAAATTTAATTTTCTTATGGATTATCCACTTCAGTAAGTGTGATAATATTAGTAATTTTCTCATCTATTAAGTCTAAAATATTGTGCTTAAGCTTAAAAACATCTATTATTTAAATTTACAATGCATTGATGGTATTCACAACATGTATTTATATATTTTACCCTAAATTTAGATGGATAAATATAGTATATGGTTAATAATATATAAATGAATAAGCATAAGGTTGACAAACATATATATGATAGGCCAATTAATTTTCAAAATTAGATAAACAATATTTATAATTTAAATATTTAAATATGATAAAATTAGAAATTACAACTATTGGTTTATTATATTGAAATGAATTATAAATAATAGTACTTAGTTGGTTTATTCTGCATATGTTGTTATGATTTAAGATATGAAAAAAGTAATCATGATCAAGGTCTTGTAAAACTCATCATATTTTAGAATTTTACACTATGGGGCCTCATAAGCTTACCTCAAATCTATATAGTTGTATTGATGTTATTATCTAGCTTTAATTTAGGTTTATAATACATAATATCAACTAGATTTGGGTGTGACCATCTAGAACCTTATTGGTTTTATTAACTTTGATCTGGTGTGTTCAAATCTCATGTATAGTTTATTCTATTTGTCAAGTGGTCAAAACCTAGCTTCTTAGCCCTTAGAGTGACTATGGAAAAATGGGTTAGTGGGCACATGGTCTATAGCTGACCTAAGTGCCCATACATAAATAGGCAAAACCTACATAACTTATATTTTGAATAGGTATTCAACATGATGTATTTCTCCTCTACATGTTATTTTATGTGTGTATATGCATTAAAATTGTGATAAGAAATTACATAGAGTTACCTATATTTTAACTTGGAAAATATTTATCATGGAATTTTCCTTCAACACATTAGATATTTATATGGGTTTTCATTATGACTATTATTGAAAAAATAAATAACAGGGAAGCATTTATCACTTGAATACTTGATTAAATGTTTTTTATAAGTTGCCTTGTGAGTTGTTATGTCTATGATAAGTGATGAATGAATGAGGATTTATCTTTTATATATTATAATAACCTATTTAAATATATTCAATTAAATTTCTTAGTATGACCATAAGGATACATTTCATTTGTAAATTTGATGACTTTAGGTAATGAGACACTTTGTCTAGCAAAGCACACTAGCATCAACATAGGCATTTGACTAGGACACAAGTGTTTGAGAAGATGGAAAATAAGTATAGGTATAAAACATTTATAGTATTATAATAATATTTTTTAAATGTTTTTTCTCAACATAGAATCCATGTTCATCAAAATGAGATATGGTCATACTGATAGATAAGAAATAAGCATAAGTGATATTGAACAGAAGCCTTTCGGTAGTAGGAAGGTCTTAAGAACTAAAGGTTACATATATGAGAAATAATTTCCAAGTATACAATATTAATTTGACATATAATTCATATTTAGTCTCTACATTCATCCCCCCTTTAATTTATTAATAAACTTTGTATTTTAAAAGAAAAAGTAATATGTATATAGGTATGTATAGCACACCTTGTCTTTGCATGAATCCAATGAAACATTTTTATGGTTACTAATATGAAACAAAGAGCATGTTATAGTATATAATAGTCACATATAATATGTAATTGAAATTATTTTAAATTATTAAAAGTAAATAGAGTAAGGCAAAGAGTACACCTTTGTATTGATGTAACCATCTTGCCTTATGGTAATTTAATTTGAAGAGATTATTTGTTTTGAAGATTTAGAGTTGAGATTAAGACAAATGTAAAACCAAAAATTTAAGGTATATAAATATTGGAGGAAAAAATTCCCCAAACCTTGGAGAAAAGGTGAGTTTCCACCTGATAGTTTAGATTAGCTAAACCATGCAACCCAATCATATTTATAACTTGATTAGTGAGTGACCCAAGTCGAATCAAACCATAAATATGGTGAGGGTGGATTATTGAATCACTCCATCCTATAAATTTTAAATATTAAGTGATTTAATATCCTCAACCTTGGAATAATTGAACCAACTATTATAGATATTGTCTAAATAACAGTCTATAGAAGTTTATCCTAGTATGTGCTAAAGTTAATATAAGTGTTTGAAACGTATAATTTGATTTATTTTTAGAATTTAAGGTGATATTTTTTATGGTATATTCACCTCATATATCTCTCAAGTTAAAACTTGGTATAAAAATGGTACAAATGTATATAATATTTACACAAATGTTTATTTTAATCATATAACTATGCAATTTAGCCAATTTTAAAATTTTAGAATGTGGAAGACATGTTATCATGACATGACCCCACTAAAATATTAAAAAAATAAATAGTATAAGTTTGGATAACATGTTTTTATAACATTCCCCATATAAATATGAAACTAATATTTGGTATAAGTGTGTAGATAACATGTTTCTAAACATGTCCCCATCAAATTTTTAAAATATAAATGTGTAAAAACCATACCTATATGACAAGATCCCAATGATATGTCCCCCATTTTGAGGTGAGAGGAAGTATAATTTGGTAGTTACCTTACACAAAAATTATAAGATAAATTTATAATCTATGTAAGAATCATTTATCATATAGGAGTAACATGTCTAGGTAGATATAATAATGAGATACATAATATGTTATCACAAATCCTAAGATGAAAGATGTGAATCATGGAAATTCCTATATATTAATATTACAATCTCAAAAATAAATTAATATCACACATAATATCAATAAAATATAAATAAAAATATAATGGTCCAAGGAGACCTCAAACAAAGGGTATCGTCAAAATCCGCACAATCAAATAGACATGAATTATTCAAATTTCCACAAAGAATATAAATACATGTTTAAATTCCCACATACGACAAACTATAACATATTAAAATTTCACAAGAGTAAATAATGGGCATGGGATAATAATAAATTGATCATATTCAAATGCTTGAACAAGAAAAAAAAGGAATAGAAGATACTCAAGGAAGTGAATAAAAGGAAAACATGGAATATAAGCAACCATAATAAATGTTAACCAATTTTGACCCATAGGATTAAAATATCAACCCATATAGGTAAAAAAATTCATGTCATGTACTATACTCTTGTTCAAAGATTTGTCATTCCTTATGTGGTCTTCAAAATTTCTTTCTAAAACTTGGTTAGTAAAAATTAAGGTTTATTTGACAACTTTAAGATAATGGTTTGTATATGTATTATGCTAGTCCATATATATCATGTTGTAAAGGGGTGGGAATAAATAGTGTAATAGGGTAATTAGTTTAATATGAAAGCCATTTCATTCCCTAATTACCTTTAATGAACATTTTAGGTTGGTTTGGAGAAGTTAAGGTTATTTTGAGAACATTATTGCAAAATTTTATGAATGGAAAAGGTGTATTTGAATAACTCTTATTTGTATAATATATGAAAAAAATAAATATCAATTAAAATATATTTTAAAAATTCATTGGAGGATTTATCTAACTTTCATGAATGTTATAAATGTTAGAACACTTCATTTTTGCAAGAAATTACTCCAAAAGTGTACTTTAAGCACTTGTATGGACCAAGAAAGATCCACTTTCAGGTGAAAACATTTTATAAGTTCCTATTTTAACTCTAAAGTTCATATACAATCTTTTTTTTAGGTATAGGTCTTGTGATTGAAAAACTTGCTTTAGAACCTCTATCACTCCCTTAACAAGTTAGAAAGGGTCATCTTCAAGTGCTTATTCCATACAGTACAATGAGATTCAAGGTCTAATATTTTTAAAAAAGGATGGGGTCCTAATGATGTTAAAATAAATGGAAATAGTGTTAATATTTTTGGATTGAGATTGTATGAAAAATCACTAATCCTATAGGCTGGTCTAAAATAAACAGTCAATCCCATAGGCTTAATTTATCTCTTTGAAATGAAAGATTCAAATTATTTACATACATAAGAGAAACTAGAGGATATTCATAAGGTTTGCATATACATTTTAGGTGTTTCTAAAACCACACTTGGCATGTGTGGGATCAAAAGGGTAAGAAAAATCCATTTTTACACATTTGTAGGATGACTATCATGGTATTTTATTTATTCCAAGGTTTTCAACATTTAAAAGGATGAAATTAAGGTCTATTATCATGTTGTGACTCTTATCAATGCAATTATAGGTCCATTAATATCTCCTTTGATTCATCCTAACCACACCTTCACTAAGTAGTATACAATGCTTTGGTTTGAGAGAGTGATAAGGATATTTGCATGAAAGTGGTTTGAAAGGCCTTATTCTTGCATTATTAGATTTGTGTGATTGTATTGACATTATGAGGAAGGTGATAATAAATGTAGAGATGTTATAATGGCTTGAGATGATCAAAATTTCACCAAGTAAAGGCCAAAACCATGATGAATGCATCACTACACATATGTAGACATGTAGGTCTAAATTGGCATGAAATTGGTTGAATTGTACACTATATATTAAGTTTGAATACCTAGTAATGAAGGAAATGCAGTTTCTCTATGATTTTCAAATGTCAAAAAATGTGGATAAGATATATTCTTATGATTCATGCTAAATATATCTCAAAGACACATACATATTATCCTAAGTCTAAGTGAGAAGAACATTGGTTGTGTGAATTTGAAAGAATGTCAGTAAGATTTCAAGGTTGAAGGGCGAATATAGGTATACAAATTATAATATCAATAGAGAACATAAGAGATATAAAGAGGATATACAAGGTGATTAGGACCAACCTAATTTAGAGTTTCTAGTAATAGTTCACTAGTTCTTATTGTAGAGAGGATTACAAAGTAAGTTAGTCAAACATTAGTCCATAAATAATGAAACATGAATAAAGAAATAACTAACAAAGCCTATCTATTCCTAGAGGAATTTTAAAGGATAGAAAGAAACAAATGAAATAAATAAACACCATATTACCTTCCCAAATGGATTCACCATACCCATGTGGCTCAAAAACAATGGTGGTAGGCTCTTATAATGCCTCAATAACACTGAATAAAACCTAGGCTCTTGATTGTAAATCACTAAAATATCCTATCAATGAATCTTTGTGGAAAAAATTTAGAATTTTAACTTTCCAATATTCACGTTTTTAAGATATTTGAGCATAATAACCTTGCACAAATATAGCTTAGAAATTATGTCCATGGGCTCTCAATTTATAGATTTTTGAGATTGGTCAGGATCAACCTGAACCATCCATTTGGAGATGAAGATGTGTGGTTGAGGATAATTCTAATATTTAAAATTAAATCCATAATTAACTTCATCACGACCTTCGAAGAAGGGGTATTGAAGAGGCATGGGAGGCATTAACTATACACGGGTGACCCATAATCTTGATATTTGTGGCATTTATGGATTAATGGATGCCACCCCATAGATGATGTCAGTAGGTGATGTAGATAATAAGAATCAATTTTCAAAAATAAATATTCAAAAACTCTCATGGAAAATCCACTTTAGATCTTGATTTGGATTAATTACCCTTAAACAAGGATAATCAACATTTGTGTAATTATTTGAAAATTGGTTCTCAACTAATCAAAATGGTTAGAAAGTCATATTAATAGCTCATAATTTGATTGGAGGGGAATTATAAGGTGACATTAAATGTGTTAGAACTATATTCCCATTTAGGATGTTTCCAATAGAAAATAACAAAGGTACATGATGTGTACCAATGAATTAGAAGAAAAGAGTGATCTAGGGCACTAAATGGCAAAATTATCATTTTGACTCAAAATGATCTGATCAAAGTTAGTTGGTCCATAAAATGCATTTCCCTATTTAGGGATACTTTGTCCTAAAATGGCACTTTTAAGTGACAAGTTCAAACCATTTAGGGATTTTTTATGGATTTTGACCTAAAATGTGCATTTGAGTGCAATTTGAGTAAGATTAACAATTTCATCACAAATGGTGTTAGGAATTGGATGTCTACATTTTTCCCCTCTTTGAGAAGTCATAGCGAGACATTCAGGTGAAGTCACATCTTTTCAAATAAAAGAGTTATCAAGAATAAATGGAATATACCCATGATGCCCCCTCAAGAGGACATACTAAGTTGAAAGAGAAGGATGGACTCTCAAAAAGAGAGAGAAAGTGAGAGATTAAACCATAGAATAGATTACATCTAGATGAGATAATTATTACACACATGATTACCATAAATAATAAAAATATAATTAAATGTATAATAGACCCTAGAGACTGGGGGAATGGGAAAGATATAATCCATAAATGTAAGGGACACAATGTAAATGTACCCAATTTGAGAGTACAAGATGTGTGCTTATGACATTCATCAATCTTGAGACATATTGCACACTAAAATATTGCCATCATGGGATTTAATGTGGATAGCTTGGAATTAGGGAAAAGGTAGAATGTTCTACTTTATAAAGGGAAACACCACCAGAATGGGATCTCTAAAGAGAATATAATAATAAGTACTCTAGTAGAGTAGATTTGATCAAGATAAGACAATTTTTTTGGCCCTAGTGGTGTAAATTTTGATCATTGATAAATAAGAAATAATAATTTTCCCCTATAGATCTGATTTGATTCAGACGTGGTTTAGATTGTGTGCCCCAACATGGGCAATTGGTAAGAAAAATAGCTCAAGGATATAACTAAAAAGATAGGTTAAATTGAGTGGGCACAAATGTACATGTGATGGGGTAATGGCATAGAAAGACATATAAAACCAAGCATATGAGCATGCACAAAGTGATGATAGAGATGAACATAAGAATGGAGATAGCTGAGATGACCTCAATAGAAATTGAGTGCTACCTACATAGTTCAATGGACTCATGTTCTAACATGAACTTAGGCCAATGTAGTTCACCAAATTTTGGGAGAGAAGGGAATGAGTAATGATTAAAAAATGACCAAGTAATGATTAGAATCATGATTTATGCAGAGAGATACATGTTTAAGCATATATTTGAGTGCGAAAATGCAATCTTACCTAGAAGCCTAATTCCATATCACGAGCCTACATTTTCCAAAGTGTTCTTGAGAATTGTTCATTGAAGCTGATGTTGACGTTAAGATGTTGAGACCTAAGAACAAAGTGCATGATATAGAAAAATAAATTAGGCATCATAAGTATGAATAAGTTATAATGACATAAGATTCCAATTACGTTGAACTAGTTCAAATTTGAATATTTATAACAAAGGATAATGGTAAAATAATGACCAAAACTAGATTTACAGTGATTTACATTTAAATAAAAAAGCAAAAAATAAATAAAAAGATAAACATAAATGAACCTAACTTTAAATCAAGATATTATCTATCAAGACTAAATTAGGAACAAAAATGTTTAAAAATAAAAGACAAGAATGTCTTAATGACATGAGACCAAGATCAAATAATTATAAAAAATTTGTGTAAGGAATTTTTTAACACAAAAGAGAAAAAAAAAATCAAATATAAAAACAAGACACCAACAACAATCAAATAAATAAAATATAAAAGGAGAAGAAATTAAAAAAATAACTCCTGAAAGTATAATTTAAGCCTAAGTGAATTGAAGCCCATGCATGTGTAATTTATGATGAAATTTGGTATATTGATGTTTATATGAGATAATAATGACCCTAAATAGATAACATATACTTCAATTAAATTATATATAAGGTTTTAGACCCTTCAACATTAAAGAGAAAAACAAACATAGTTAGTTAAGGTCACCTTGGTATGCATGCATATAAACCCTAAGCATAGATAAATGGGGTGGTCAAAGTTTTTATGGTAAATATTAATGTTGAAAACTGACATAATGGATGAAAAATACCTAGTTACATCATTATCAACTCAAAACCAAACATAAAACACCACCTTCAGGCTTATATTTCACTTTCAACCTCATAGTCATTATCTGCCAACCTAGTATGTATTCTACGATGTTTATATCTATCATGAAGATATGAATGTTGGTAAAATATTTTAGTCATAATATTTAACTCTTGTGGACTAAAAATTAATGGTATTTATATGTTCATTCAGGGACTAAGCTCTATGAACAATCCTTAAGACCTTGAGGCACTTGTAAGCTACATGAATATGAGTTTTAACCTAATGGGAGAAATATTCATTCCAATGGATTATAACAGATATATTTGGACTTTAAATGAATTTGGTGAACTTATCAAGTCTCATGAGCACTTAATCATGGTAGTAGTTGACATGCCCAGGTATAAAACTATACGGAATAGGCTAAATAAGCCCATTTGTAGGATTGTTTATGAATATTCAAGGTGGTGTTAAGAAAAAAATCAATTAGATATGATTTATAAGCCTATAAATATATATATTCATATCTCACACACATATATAGGTATATTTAAGTAGTATTTGTATCTTTCAAGTAAACATTTTGGGCATAGAGTAAATGCACCATTTTATTAACTAAGAATCCCAATTTATACTTATGAATTAATATCATAAGACTTTATTATAAAATATAATTTTCATTTCCATGTTTTAGACACCAAAAATAAAAAATCAAACATTTTAACTTTCCAATTCCTTGGGAACCACTCAAGTTGCTTCCTAGTTATGAACATGCTTCTATGCTAGGGTTTTGGCCATTTCTTGGTCCACCCATCCCCAAAAGGTTCCAGAACCTAAAATTTGACATGGATATTATTTTTAGGGTATATAAAGTGAATTTTACACTTTTTATAGTTTTCACATGTGTGGGAGTGATTTTGGGCCAAAACTAAGTTTCTAGGCATGGAGGCCTAATTAAGGTCTAATTAGGGAGAGAGAATAGATTAAAAAGGACAATTTAACTTATTTTTTGGTACACAAAAAAAATTATTTCATTTTAATGTGATATTGGGTACTCAAAACTATCTTTATTTTCCTAATATAATTTTTATATTAATCTACACAAGGAGGTTTGTACTTTTTTAGGGCTACAAGGAATTAGAGCCAAATGAGAGATTAAAGTATAAGATGAAGTCTTTGAGAGAGTTTTAAGAATATAAATGAATTTTTTAAGGTTTGATATTATATAAGGATTCCTTTAATGTATATATATTTACTTGGTGAAGATGAAACTAATATTTAACACTTGTAAGCAAAGGTAGGCATAATAAGGCCAAATCAGCTTCAATACACTTAGGATTTGTAATCATCATAGAAAAATTAGTTATGAATACTCATAAAGTGATGGAAGGTGTTAAATACAAGTTCAAGAGACATTTAAAGAATATTTAGTGATCAAATGTGTCGACCTACCATCTCACAAGCCAAGAGAAGGGGTATCTTTGATTAATAAGACAAGGTGGCAAACAAGTTGAAGAAATTCCATGTCACAACATATGTCCTTGGATTTATAATGAGATAATTCCATTAATAATTTCTTGATTATATCCTTTATTTGACAAACTCCATGAATTTTTCTTATATCGTTCTCTCTTCTTCTCTCTCACTTATATATATATATATATATATTCAATCTTGATAGGCTATGTTTGTATCCTTCACTTGGGTATGGCATAACCCTACCCATTTTCAAGTCTTTGATAAATTATAAACTTATATTTTACATCATTTTTTGATTAGTTTCAATTTTTTTTCATAAATATTTTATCTTTTTATGTGATTATCTTATCTTCCTTAGTATGTTTCCCTCTTTTAACATTCATATTTAGTCATAAAGTCTACTTACAGGTCTTATGCAGTGTTTAAGTGAAGTTTGAAAGGGTGATTGAGTTGTATTTTAATTAGTGTAAATTCATGGCCTTTTGACTAGTCCTCCTATCCCAATAATCTTTCACTATCTCCATAATGAAGTGATGGTTTATAGAGGCAAATTAGGAGTAGTGTTTGTTTCAGGCTAGTCTCATGGTTGAAGTGCACATACGAATGGTTGGTAGTGGTAAACCTATTTGGTGAATCACCTCTATTACATTTTGTTTCTCTCTCTTTTCATAAAAATTTGGTGTATTATTTATTGGGCCTAAGTGATACATTAAGGGATCTATTCATTTAACCTAGAGATTCAATCCATCATTAGGCTATACATAGCCTAGGATTGTATCCATATTACCCAAAATTTTGAAGGATTCAACTACCTTCAAATGGTATGGATTTGGATGATAAAAATTTTATCACACCTAGTGGGACTAATGTCTAAATTATTGGAAGGATTATTTGTGTTTTTCTTCTTCATGTTAGCCTTTGGATGCATTTAAAACATCAATGGTGAATTTCAACCTAATAAGAGAGTTATAGTAGCCCAAGTACTTATTTTAAAAAATTATTGATGATTTTTATTACTCTTGTCTATTTCTTGAAGTTTGATGGTTGGGTATGAATATAATTTCTATGTTATACATCCTTATTAGTCCTATAATGAGCTATACCAGACTCACCATGATCTATAGTAGCCTCACCATGATCCTTATAATCCTTATCATGAACCATATCAATCATATGACTATCCTAATTTTTCCTTATATGATCCTAATTACATACTCTAGTAGCTTTATCAACCTTATTACACTCATTACTATCAATATTATCACTCTTACCCTCCATATGAGACATACTAGTCTTATGATGAACTTGTACCTTCTCGATGTGGCTATGATAATACATATAAATAACCTTGTTTTCAGGATGAAATGGATAAGATAGAGAGCAAGGTACTAGAATGAGAAAAACAAATTTCTTCAAATTATCATTATGAAGAAATCAATGGGATTTTTGTCGCTGCATCTAATGATCTATTCATAAGAAATAACATATGTAAATTAGTATTGAAGAGAATGGAGATTTGGGAAAGACAACAACGTGAGTTTGATCAGGTGTTTTAAGAATTCTCTTTCATTCCTTATCAACCTTATTATGGTCCATATCCTCATGAATTCATTAACCATCCTCGAATAGAACCTCAAATAAAACCAATTGAATCTCTAAGAGAACCTACTGGTTTGAAACTATTGTGGATTCAAAGAGATGAACAAAAAATTTAACACATGCACAGAGAGAATTTTTAAACACACAAAATAATATGTTATGTTCTAATTCAATAACTTAAGAGTGTTACATATTTATAGGAATATCATTTCCTATAATATGGTAGATATGATATCCACTATAATCTCACCTAAATGTACAAGAAACCACTATATTAATATGAGATATATTGTTAAATATTAACAATACATCCATATAACAAACTATATTTATACGTAGATTATTAATCATGTAAAAATTTACATTAAAATAATAATGTTACTATTTAATAATCCATAACATTCACCCCCTTAAAATTATTGTTCCTAGTCTCACCCCTTTAATTTGAACATGGATAAGCTCTCCCTAGTACCTGTTCATGTTTTACATGATTTTCTAGGAGAACCGACAACTCCAAAAATTGGTTTTCTTGTGGAACCAAAAATCACACTATAGATGGTTTTTTAAGAGAACCAACAACTCCAAAAAAATGATTTTCTAATGGAACCACCAACCACTCCATAGTAGTGTACATGTTTACCCACTCAGTTTTACACAAGGGAATAATATAGGAAATTATGATCCTAACTATGAATAGGGAAACTATATTTGTTATTATTTTGAAAATCACATAGTGGAAAGTATAATGAAAAACACACACACACACACACAAGTCACCACATCATTGGCATGGCCCCATCATTGGTGACTGACAAGAGGTCGCTAAAAGACCTCCTTCCTTCATTTATCTTCTAGCCTCTAGTAGGTTCACTGATTACTTAGCACATGTGTTGTTTATGCTATGATTATTCATGAATTTTTTTAGGTAAATCCCCCCCATAATGTAGATATTGCATGCAACTGATATTACATCTATAAGGCAATTTTTTTTAACATTTTTTTACAATAACTCTAGGCCTAAATGACTTTTGACTTTTTTTAACATATAGACACTAATTTAGAAAACTTCTAACTAAATGACTTAAATAATGTACATATACGAACTCAAATACACTTTTATAGACATTGATAGAAATAACTTTTACAACAAATAACGATCATAAAAATGGATTTTTTATTTTGACTCTAGACTCTTTCAAAAGAATTATTAATATTGATCATAATCATGATCAATCAATAATTAATTTAAATAAAACTAAACAAGATTCTATTAAAAAACTTAACCAACTTAATATTAAATAAAAATATATACAAAGATAATAAAAATAACTACAATACTAAAACAAAATAATAAACTTAAAAAATTATTCAAGATTGACAAAATAATGAAAACTCTTCAAATATACCTAGACACATATTTATTAAAAACCTTTGACACTTTATTAAAAAATGAAAGTAAACAAAACCAATTAAGACTCAAAAATAAAATGTCTTTACACTAAACAATAACAAAATACTATTTTATATTACACACCATTAACATTGACTAGATGTACAAGGATTGTTTTCAAAAATGTAAGATTAGTAAACCCTTACAATATCATTATAATAATAAATTCTAGCATTGCAGATGTATGAGAATATGATCATCCAAGTAGACAAATTGGCGCATGCATAAAGCCTAAACATCTTTAGTATGCAAAATATGTTGAACAAATATAAAATTCACTATGCACGATCATAGTTTTGGGAGGAAAACTATTGTAAGACACCATGGAGATTCAAATAGATACACAACATAGTGAAGATGAAGCCTCAAGTCAATAGAATAAATGCAATAGATGCTAATTTATTTGATGAAATTGGAATGATTTCATCTTAATAAAATATCCATGCTTTTGATCTAAGATGCCAAGGCAACATAGATGCAGAGAACTCATGGCTAAGAGATGGCAAAAAAACTAATTATATTCTGCAATATTATCAATGCAACTGCTAGTAATTGATAGTATTTGTAAATGATTATAAAATCACATACAACCAAATAAATTTATTATATATAAGAAGTACACATAGATGAGATTAAAATGAGTTGGGATGGTATTTTGAGTAGGCAAATAACATAAAGATACGAGATAATAAATATCATTACTCAAGGAAATAACATAATAGAAATACCCTTTGATAGATGATTAAAAACTAATTATCATGCTTTACTTCCTCTTACCTACTCTGATACCAGTCTTGTGGATTCAAAGATCCAAAAAAATAATAAAATACATACATAGAGAGAATTTTTAAAAACAAAATATAATTTTCTATGTTCAAATTCAATCATTTGAGATTGTTACATATTTATAGGAATATCATTTCCTATAATAGGGGAGATATGATCTCCACTATAATATCACCTAAATCTATAACAAACCATTATATTAATATGAGATATATTGTTAAATATTAATAATATATCCATATAATAAACTATATCTATAAGTAAATTATTACTGATGTAATAATTTACATTATAATAATAATGTTACTAATTAATAATTCCTAATACAATGTCCCAACTTGGAAACATTATTAGCATTATTTAAGGTTTCATTGTATCTACTAGGGTTAATTGAGGGATGATCATGTCAAATCATGTTATGAGTCATTATATCATGTTTTAGGTTTTCATAAGTTGTCCTTGGGTGAGAGGAAGGGTCTCAAGTGTCTTTTGAAGCCTAAAAAGTGGCCTATATCTTGTTTGATGAAGTTAAGGTATTTTAACAAAAATTAAGGTATTTAGATAAATTAAGGTTTCTTATTATCATTTTATTAACCAATTATTATCATAAGTTACTAAATAATTATAAAATCCTAAGCATGAGGATAACTAGGATATACTTAAGTACACATGATAGTGTATCATATTCATATAAAAAGTTAGAAAACAATAACATACCAAGTGTGAATTATCATGTGTTAAATAAGAGGTAAGAACAACCAGTGATTAATTAACATAAAAAATTTATTTGAATTAAATTAAATACAAAATAATAAAACATTATACATAATAATTCATTCAAGGAACAAATTAAGAAACCACATAGGTAACTATAACCAAATAAGTCTCTATTGATCTCTTCAAAAGTGGAACTCTATTCTTCTTACAAACACAAGTATATATATAGATGTTTGTAGTTTGAGAATATTCATATTATTCTCCTACTTGGATCCAAATTTTTTCTCTATTCATATTATAACCTATTAAAAGTAATGGAAATAGGACAAAATATACTTATATAGGTTAAAATGAGTACATAATGCATGGATATTAGACAAATATCCTACGTAGATTTACAATCTAAATTATTATCCCAACACTTTCTTGGACTTAAAATTTTGTCTCATCTCAAGATAATGTCACAACATCTCTAAATTTTCACAAGTGAGCATAGGCTAAAGAAGTAGATATCCCAGTAAGAGTTGTAGTAATCGATCAAGGAAATATTTCCAATTTCCACATCTTATGCACTACTTAAACACCCTTTAAGGTTCTCAACTGAGTAGCATACAAACCTATCTCCATTTTAGGTTTTCAATAGGTTATAATAATTAGGTGGTCACCCGTTATGGTTTTTCAACCAACCTATCCCTGCTTTTCTTACTAAGTCATGCCCATTACAAAATGCTATACAAAATTTTAAAAAATTCATAATCTACACAATACTTAAGTTGATGAAGGTATCTTAGATGAAAAATATGAATAAAGATAAGAATCCTTAGACTTGGATAATGTATCCTTGCACCAAATTAGGATATACTAGATCTATAAAGGTGGTTTGTATGTATTTGTGTTGACAATCTAGGCAACTTTTCTAAAAAAGGGAGTCATAATGGTCTTATAGGCTTATTACTCTAGCATGACTTCTTGGATCATATACAATAGGGTGAATAATAAATCATGATAGTCAATTATATAATTGATATATGTGTTATCAATTATACTCGTGGCTACCTTGGTGTTCCTGACCCTAGTTTGAATCTGGCCACTCGACTACTCCATTTTGTCTGTCTGACATTAAGCTTGGAAATTGATGAAAAAATTGTGTAGAAGATGAATATACAAATTGAGGAGGTTATCGCACATGTTTTCCATATCATTGAGTGACTTATGATGTGCTCCATCATTCTCTTCACCAATTTTAGTGTGTCTTCCCATGGTTTCTTTGGTGGTGGTAGTTGTTGACCTAATTTGACTTTTTAGTCAAATTGGGGCACCTATAGTAAAAGCTTGATTTTATAGGTCTATAATAGGTGTAATAGTAATGTCATGGGTTGTGTTATATTTAAATTCATCTCAATTAATATTATATTGTCTTTGGTTAATTATTTTTTATGTCCATTATTTTGGGTCATTTTAGGGGTTAAAAAAGTACATTTAATGTTTTATATGGGTTTTTTGGGAAGAGTGAATGTTAAAAAATATGGTTTCATGCCCCATGTGTCCCTATAATTCTTAATTAAATAAAAAAACTAAAAGATATCATGTTATGTAGAAGAAAAGGCAATTTTCTAGTGAAAAGAGAAGAAAATGACACTTGCACAACCTCATTGGGAGGTGTGCCACTTGGAAAAAGTTTGAAATGTGACTCTAAATCTTCCCTATAATCATCACCATAATTTTTTAATTTGGAACTTCCATTTATTTCTCAAAACTATTTTATTCCTTTCTTTCCCTTCTAAACATGCAAAAGTGACATTCAAGTTTGTACTTGGTATGGTTAGATCAAGAAGTTTCAGGTCAAATGCTTATGGGATATTAAAGTACACTCATATACATTAATTATTTTTAATAATGGTTTGCTTTTCTTCATGAACCATCATCATAAAGTTGACTATGCAATCTTGTTAGTTGTTCCATGCACCATATGGGTTTTGATCTTATTTAGGAGTTTTCATACAATCTGGGTGATGATATTTATCCTATATGATTTTAAATTATTCATCCAATGGTACCCACTCTTGTTTTCATGTTTTTTGGTGTCTGGATAAGATAATAACCTCAAATTTGTAGACTGGTCTCTTCTAAGTGTAATGGATAGTTTTCACCATTTTCAAGAACGTTGTGCTTATTTATGGCTTAAAAATATTTAGTTAAGTTAATTTAAATGTTTTAAAGGCATTGTTAATTCCCTTCAGCTTGTCAAGTTCATCCTTACAATACACACTTTATGAAGGTGAAATCATAGTTAGTACATAGTTAGTTTGCTATATGATTGCCATATATAGTTAATTGGGTGAACTATGTAGATCTCTAAGATATGTCTATGGAGGTATATTTGTAACCTTCAGAGTTTTAATGCATAATTTTAGAATGAACCAACATAATAGACCTAGGTAAAATCATAAAAAGCATGAGAAGACAAGTTTTAGTATGCACACAGTTATGTAGCCTTTAATGCTTAACTACCGGTGCTTGAAAAACAAATTTACATTTAAAGGATGGTTTTACACTTGATTCATCCCATTATAGTTTGAATAACCCATTTTAAATCTTATAAATAGGTATACAACTTAATAATGAACTATTTTTTCCTATTCACTATCTTAAATCTTCTTAATGCTTGTGCATATGTGAATATCCACCTATAGGTGCCCTAAGTACGGGACTTAGACCTCTCATAGAGTGTTAAAGTATGTGGTGGGACTTTAATTGGAGCCCTTAAATGTTTAAAATAACATGATATATCCATCCAAATTTATACATGTCTAGATAGAGTTGAGGGTCACTCCAAGGAGATGATGACTGAGTTTTAGGCCTCTAATCCCTAAGATGGAAAAATAAAGCACCTAGGGATTTTTTTGAATCATTTAAAGCATGGTTAAAAATAATATTGGAAAATATAATAGGTGAATTTTTTTTCATATAGTATGGATAAATAGTATGCCAATAATTGAGCTAAGAGGATTAATGGAAAGTGATATTTTGGATGCCTCTAAAAAAATGAAACTAGATAATATTATATACAGGTCTGGAAAGTTTAATGACCATTGACACACTAAAGAAGAAAATAATACATCCTATGATGGTTATAATTTTCCTATAGATTTATTGATATGAAACTAGGTCTAATGATAATCATAAGGAATGGATATTTATGTTTTACTTCCCCCACAGACCTATCAGTTCATATAAGCCACTAAAACACCCACCTACATCCAAGGCCTATTTTTCATATCCTTCAAAGGAAGATTTTATGTATTGAAACAATGAGATATCAATGATATTTAATTAAAGGTATACCAAATTGGTATTAAAAACATTATATGTAGCTTATATATACTATATAAGGTCTTATAGTAACCTACAGGTAGATGATCCCCTCATAAATGCATATCTACATCTAAGTTATGACCATGATAGGTAGTAAAATGGGAAATATGCCTAAGCGATGGTCCAAGGTCACTCAAGCTGAAATAATGAGTAAATATCCATGTTATATGTTATGAAAAATTCAAGGAGGGTATCCATACACTAGTAATGAAGTGTCAAATAGGCAATGCATAACTACAGGTGTCAAAGAAGGCATATTTCTCAGTCTAATAGAACCAAGATAGTTTATAATCCAAAGAGGCATAATTTGAGTCCAAGGTGAGTAAATGTATTTATTACCTCAAGGGATTAATTATAGGTCCAATAAATCCATGATCAACCTTAGATGAAGTAAGGTAACCTAAAAAAATTTAAAAAAACAAGTTTCTTAGTCAGAATACACTTAAAAGTTCAAACTCAAACTTGACTAAGAAGGTAGTGTGAAGGGTGTGTAGTAAATATGGAATGGTAAAAAAAATTAAAAAACATTTTACATAATGTTACAATAAAAAATTAATCTAAAAAATTGAAACCATGCATAGAAGGATCTCTGATGTTCCAACATATAGCCTACACCTTGAGCATTACACACAGTCATTTGCCTAAAAGTCTATCTTGGGTTTCTAGTACATTTGAGCGGTCAAATGACTTAATTTAGAGATTATTTTTTTGTTTATGTTTAATATATGACTTAGGGAAGATATTAAACCATTAATATGGTCTTATCAAATAAGTGAAGTTTCCTCTATTTTGTCTCAAATAGAGGGCACTTACCTTATAAGCAAAACCTTGTAGTCTTAACAAAAGAGGTGAAAAGGTAAGATAAGGAGATGTTTAGACATGGAAGGAAGGAATATAAAGTTTGAAAAAATCATGTAAATAATTTATATAGGGAAAAAAATTGTGTAATAAATATCTCCAAGGTTTCAATCAGGCATATTAAGTGATTTTTGGCTTAATACCCATTTGAGAGGTCAAAACCATTTCTATCATGAGGTAGGCTCTTTAATTAGTTAAAAAATGTTTTTGGAGTGTCTAAAAAAGTGTTAAAGCATACAATTTTTAGGGGAAATCATGATGAGCTCATGTTGGGTCTTGAACCAACATAAGCCTACTAGGAAAGCATTAGGCCTAATGCCCAAAGAGTAGCTCATTCATACTTTTAGACATAGACATGTTTTGAAACCTATTGGAACACATTAATGAAGTGAATATAGGTGTGTTAAATAATTTAACCTACATGATAAGCCCTAATAAAGCCATTTTTTTCTCAAAATATAACTTAGACATGTAAGAAAAGAGAAAAAGAGTTCTATAGGTCAATTTCAAGCACACATATCTTTCATGAGGCATTGTATGGGTGTAAAAGGAATTAGGGGAGGTTATTTGGGGTCTTGAAAGACATATTTGTTTAATTTTTTTGTAGGTTTTAAATCATATCTTTAAGAAACAACCTAAAGAGTGGAAGTAGGCCTAAAACCCTTGTAACCCTTAGCCAAGACCAATTTGAAGAAATGGAGTTGAATAATTAAATGGAATATTTTTCCTATAGAAATGATTTTATGTTTTTAAGGACTAAATTTAGATACTTCCCATGCCTTTTGATTATACAAAATTGTACAAATGGGGGTGAAAATAGGGTTTTTATCACATTTTTATGTGTTTTTTAGGTTTTAGGAGGTTTCAAGGGATTAAAATCATATGTATGTAAATATTAGTGCTTAATATAACTATCCATCTCACTATTATTCCTTGAAACAACTCCTATGTGTCCACACTAGGTGCTTCAACTCATCCATTCAAAACTAGCCTATTAGATAAGCTAGTAAGAAGGGTGGAAAACTTCAAATGAGATAATTTTAAGATGTGACTAATGATTATAATTACATTAATTGTCTTAAAATTTTTACTCCATTCCATCCTGGATTTCCATGAGCAATTGATGCCAATTTGGATTCGAAGTGTGCAGAGTCCATGAAAGAGAAATTTTCTAGACAACAAATGATGATTGCTCCTTTCTAGGTGATTCTAGATGGATAGTTATAAAAAATATATATGGATAGGAAATTATAATGTACTTAACATAAATTAAAATCATTATATCTAATATTAATCAGTTATGAGGCATTCAAACAAGGCCAATAATGCAGGTGGTTTTTATGAGCTAAAATTACCAGTTTCTTTCCACTTTTCATGAAGTTTATGACTTCGATTGACACTTGTAGCTCTTGAACTTTCATGTTTCATCCCAAATAATTTTAACATTAAAAATTATATCCCTTTATTATCCTTACAAGTTTCCTTGTGAACCTTAGACTTCTCTCTTCTTCTCTCTCTCACAAGTTTTATAAGAACTAGCCATTTTAGAATTTTATTGGATGCTCCACCTAAGTATGGCAAAGCCTTCTCAAATGTTTAAATTTTTATAAATAATAAAACTTATTATTATATCCTATATTATTATTCTTATTGTGTTTAATTGGATGATATATTTTATATAAGTGAAGATTATGGATTCCTTAGCATGTTGTTTCATTCTTTCATCCCATTTTTAGTTGAAAAGCTTATTATTATAGGGCATGTGAAGTAAACAAAGAGATGCCAAATATTGAGTGAGTTATTATTTACATTAGTGACCTCATAGGTCTCTTGTTTATTTCTCATAGCTTTGAAAATTCATCCATAACCTCACAGTGTAGCATTAATGTGAGAAGATGAAGATTGGAGAAGTGTATATTTAGTTTATCCTTTGATTTAAAGTGTAATATGCATATGGTTTGATGTCATCATGTTATTTGGTGTATCATCTACCTTATATTATTTTTCAATCTAAAGTATTACATCAAGGGATCTATCCCTACCTATAGACTCACCTCATTCCTTATGCTACCCACAAGCCTAGAGGTGATTCCATTATGCCACTTGGATGAGGATAGCTTAGTCACCTCTTAAAAGGGTGAAAATACAATTGATAATGGTTTTATAAATGCCTATTGGGACTCTTGGTCTAAGATATTGAGAGATTTTTGGTGTTATCTCTCAATAATTAGCCTTTGGAAGCATCTAAAAAAGCATCAATAGTGACTCTGAAGATACATCATATGGTTATGTAGCTCAAGTTATCCTTTGAAGATTGTTATCAATGTATTTATTTGTGTTATTTATTTCAATGAAGTTTCATGGATGAATTTGGTGTTGAGTTTGTTTCTCTACAAGTTGGTGAGACATTGAAAGTTTGTACCATTCCCCATCAATATGAACAAGCTCTTAATGGGCCTTGGTGTGACTATAATCAAACTTTTCATGAAGTCTATCAATCCTACAATCATCCTTGATATGAACCAAATTTTACCCCTTAATAACCCTATGAGCCATGGCAGTCTTGTAGTCCTTTATTTCCCTCTTCCTATAGACATCATGTTGCTAGAAAATCCTATGCGAATGACTACCAAGAAACACCTCTTTATCAATCTCAATATGAGCCCTATCTCTCATATCATAATGCATATTATCCTTGAGGGTATTCTTATGATTTTTTTCATATGAAACCAAATGTTTCCATGGATTATACACAAGGATATCATTAAAAAAGTGAAGATCCTACTCATGTAGATGTTACCCCTTCTAATTAGCCAAAGAATTTACTTCCATATGAGCTCACTAGTGCTTTCCTCTTTTACAAACCCACTTATAATCCTTCTCTTTGATCACAAACTCCATATCTAATTAATTCACTTTCCACTACATATCATATTCTAGATCCTTCACATGAACCCATCGATAAACCTTACACCTCACCCCTTCTCAAGGAGGAACCTATTTTAAGAGAAGCAAGTGAAGAAGAGTAAATTCAATTCATGTTTTATTAAGTGGCTCTCATGAGTGCATAAGTGATAATGAGGAGGAAATCACCGTAGGGACTCCCCTTGGTAAACAAAAGGATAATATAATAGTTGATATCTCTATATTTTAAGGGATGTGTTTCCATGAAGAACCCCCTACACTTCACCCTCAATCTGATTTTGAGTTTTATTTGCCACCTCCCCTAACTAGTTCATATTATCCTTACCCCATTACCCTTTTCCTTAATGTACCTATGGTATGGGAACCAAAGGAGGATCAGCTAGTTAAAATCTTTCTTAAAGAGAACCTACCTCCTTGATAGACTCATTGGGATATATCACATGATTTCAAGATGCCTAGTCTTGGCATCAACATGAAGGAAATAGAGATGGAAATCCTTGCAACACTTGAAGAAGACTCTACATCTGATCAAAAGGTTGTAGATGATCATAATAAGAATGAAGAGGAAGGAGAAAACATTCAAGTAATATCTTAAGAAGTGTCAGTCTTAGGAGAATCTCATGAGACCAAGGTAGAGGAAGTAGCTCTTAAATATGATAATGAGGAAGAGGACTTATGGCAGAAGTTCAATGCCATATGCAAGGATTTTGATGAGTTGGTTAAAGTTTATTCTTATCTAAAATATTACATAGATAATTATAATCCTATTTATTAGTCTAATGAACATGAGATTGAGTGTTCAACCAAACATAAAGAGGAATCTCTTTCTACTAGTAAAGAACCTATTATCATGATGTCACTTGGTGATGCTAGTATACAAGAAGTTGTTGACAAGGATGATTGGTAGCTAAAAATGGAGCTCTTTCAAGAGCTTGAAGAACTTTTCCAAGTTGAGGATAAATTGTATGATAAGGTTAAGGAAGAGGTTTCCATGGAGGATAATGATCAAGATTGGATAGAATTTACAAACTTCTTTGATGAGATAATAGAGCTTGTAGCTGAGAGGAAGCCTAATCTTGTTGAGATAACTACAGAAAATAATAAGGTATGCATTGTTGAATCATAATTTGAGGTTGTAATATAGGATCTACATGATAATATTGAATATGTTTGGATACAAGAGGAATACTTCTACATTATAAAACTATTTTATGTTGGTTTACTTGGGAGCATGGTAATTGAAGTGCCAAAGAATAGGTATAATCCACAAAACAACCAATCTAAGGAGAAACATGCTTTGCACCATATTCTAGATCATGAATAAGGTAATGATTAAAAATTTCCCTTTGATACAATGGAAGATATGTTCATTTTTAGTTGTATATAATAAGCTTTTTTCTATTTTTCCTAAGTGCTTTGAGCACATGTGTGTATTTTCTCTCGTTGTTGTGTGTCTTTGATTTGTGTGTTGAGGTATTCATTAGTTGTCTTATCTTTGTCAATATCAAAGTCAATGGTCAAAGGTTTCATTTTTGTATCAATATTTAGATGACTCCTAAGCCCAATGGACTAATATGACTACTAGTCTAGTTAGTATAATAGGCATACTACCCCTATGAGTAACCAATTTGTTGAGCAAATTTAACTTTTTAATCAAATTAGGGAACCTATAGTAAATATTTATTTTATAGGCCTATAATAGGTTTAATATTAATTTTAGGTTGTATTATAGTTTAATTTATGTTAATTGATATTATATTGGCTTTGGTTAATTAGTTTTTATGTCTGTTTATCATTTTGGGTCATTTTAGGGGGTAAAAAAATGTGCATTTAATGTTTTTTATAGGTTTATAGGGAAGAATGAAGGTTAAAAAAGATTATTTTCTGACCCTTGTGTCCCTATAAGTCTTAAGTAACTGAAGAAACTTAAATATGGTAGGTTATGTATAAGAAAATGTGGTTTTTAGTGAAAAAAGAAGAAAATGGAACTTGTATGGCCTCCTTGGGAAGTGTGACTCTTAGAAAAGCTTTAAATGTGAATCTTCATCTTCTAAAATATTATTCCAATATTTGGTTTAGTTTGGAATTTCCATTTATTTATCAAAACCATTCTACTCCTTTCTTTCCCTTACATACACGTAAAAGTGATGTTTAGGTTTGTACTTGGTATGATAAACTAAAGATGTTTCAGGTCAAATGATTCTAGCTAGTTAAAATAAATTTGTACACAATAATTTTAATATAATTATTTTAAATAATGGTGGCATGTGCTTCATGAACCATCCTCGTGAAGTTGATTGTGAAAGTCTACTAGTTGTTTCATGCACCTTGTGGGTTTTGTTATTATTTTTGAGTTTCCATACAATCTAGCTGATGATGTTCCTCATAGATTATGTTGAATTATTCCTAAAATTGTCCCCACTCTTTTTTCATGTTTTATATTATTTGGATGAGCCAATAACCTCAAATTTGTAGATTGGTCTCTTCTGAGTGCAATAGATAGTTTTCACCATTTTTAGTAACTTTATGCTTCTCTATGGATTCAAAAAGTTGTTTTACGTTAATTTAAATGTTTTAAAGGTGTGATCAATTCCATTTAACTTCTAAATTTCATCCTTCCAAGACATAATTAATGAAGGTACAACCATAGTTAGTACACAGTCAGTTTTTTATATGACTACCATATATAGTCAGTTAGGTGAATTGTGTAGAGCTCTAAGATATGTCCATGGAGGTATATTTGTTACCTTTAGAGTTTCAATGCATACGTTTAGCATGAAAAAACATAATATACATAGGTGACATGGTATAAAACATGAGAAGATAAGTTTTAGTATGCACATAGTTAGGCAACCATTAATGCTTACCTACAGGTGCTTGAAAGACAAATTCATGTTGAAAGGATGTTTTGACACTTAATTAATCCACTTATAGTTTAAATAGTCCATTTTAAATCTTATAAATAGGTCTAAAACTTAATAATGGACTAGTTTTTCCTATTCATTATGTGAAATATTCTTACTGCCTCCCTATATGTGAATATCTACCTACAGGTGGCCTAAAGTGGGGACTTAGACATTAAAAAGAGCATTAAAGTATGTAGTGGGAACTTATATGGATACCTTAAATGTTTAAAATACAATGATATATCTATGAAAATGTTTATGTGTATATATACATTTGAGGGTGATGATGACTGATTTTTAGGCCTCTAATCCCCAAGAGGGCAAAACATAACACTTAGGGCTTTTTTTAAATCCTTTTAGAGCATGGTTACATATAATATTGGAACATATAATAGGTAAAAAAATTTCCTCTATTATGGAGAAATACTATTCCAATAATTAAGTCAGGTGTATTGATATAAAGTGGTTATTTGGGGTCATAAAGATGCCTCTAAAAACACTAAAACTAGACAGCATTATCTACAAGTTTTAAAGGTTAAATGACCATTGACACACTAAAGAAGAAAAAAATACATATTATCATGGTTATAATGGTCCTATTGATATTATTTATATGAAAATATTTATAATAATCATCATAAGTAATGGGCCTTTTTGGTTTTCTTCTCAAACAGATCTATCAGGTCATACAAGCCACTAAAACACCCACCTCTAACCAAGGCCTATTTTTCATATCCTTTAAAGGAAGAGTTTAAGTATTGAAGCATTAAGATATCAATGATAGTTAATTAAAGTGATATAAAACTGTTATGGAAAACATTATAAGGAGTTTATATATATATATATATATATATATATATATATATATATATATATATATATATATATATAAAATAAGTTATGAGGGTAACCTACATATTGTTATTCCTCTCATAAATGCATATCTACAACTAGGTTATGACCATGACAGGCAGTTATATGGGAGATGTTATTAAGTGATGACACAAGGACACTCAAGGTAAAATAATGAGTCAATATAAATGATATATTTTATTAAATATTAAAGGAGGGTCTCCATACACCATAAACAATGTGCCAAATAAGAAATGCACACCTACAGGTGTCAAAGAAGGCATATTTCTCAGTCTAATGGAGTCAATATAGTTTGTCATCCAAAGAGGAATCGTTTGATTTCAAGGTGAATAAATTTATTTATGACCTTAAGTTATTAATTATAGGGATAATAAATCCATGATCAACATCAGATTAAGCAAGGTAACCTACAAGAATTAAAAAAACAAGTTTCTTAGTCAGAATACAGTCAAGAGTCAAACTTAGTCTTGACTAAGAAGGTAGTGTGAAGTGTGTGTAGTAAATATGGAATTGTAAAAAAAAATTAAAACATAATATATATGATTTTACAATCCAAAATTACTCTAAATAATGGAAACCATGTAGAGAATGACCTCTAATGTTGTAACCTATAGCCTACACCATGAGCATTGCACACAATCCTTTGCCTAAAAGTTTGTCTCGGGTTTCTAGTGCATTTAAGGGGTCAAATGACCTAATTAAGAGATTATTTTTTTTGTAAGGTTCATTAATGACTTAGAGAATATATTAAAACATTCATCTGGTCTGAGCAAATACGTTAAGTTCCCTCTATTTTATCTCGGACAGAGGGCACTTCCCTTATAAACAAAACCCAATAGTCTTAATGAAAGAGGTGAAAAGGTAAGCCAAGGATATGTTTGGACATATAAGGAAGGTGTATAAAGTTTTGAAAACTCTATAAAAATCATGTAAATCAGTCATATAATAAGGAAACCAAACAAGGTACTAAATAACTCCAAGGTTCCATTCAAGCATATTTAGTGAGTTTTGGCCTAATACACATTTGAGAGGTCAAAACCATTTATATGACAAGGTAGGATATATAATAAGTTGAAAATTTATTTTGGAGTGTATAAAAAGTGTTAAAGAATATAATTTTTATGGTAAATCATTATGAGGTCATCTTAGGTCTTGAACCAACACAAGCCTACTAAGCAAAAATTAGGCACAATGCCCAAAAGAGTAGGTCATTCATACTTTAAGAATTAGAAATGTTTATAAACATATTATAAAAGAATAATGAAGTGACTAAAGGTGTGTTCAATATTTTAACCTATAAAATAATCCCTATGAAAGACATTTTTGGCTCAAAAGATAAGTCAAACATGCAAGTAAAGAGAAAAAGAGCTTGACAGGTCAAATTCAAGCACTCATACCTTTCATGAGGAATTGAATGGGTGTCCAAGGAATTATGGGAGGTTATAAATGGTATTAAATCCCATATTTTTTGAATTTTTTTGTAGGTTGGATATCATATCTTTATGAACCAACCTTAACATTGGAAATAGGATTTAAACCCTTGTAAACCCTTAGCCATAACCAGTTTGAAGCAATGGAGTTGAATATCTGATCAAATGGAATATTTTTCCTATAAAAAGGATTGTATTTTATTCATGAATTATTAATGCTACTCCCCATGCCTTTTTATTGTATCGACTTATACAGATGGAGGTAGAAATAGGGGTTTTCTCAATGTTTTATGTGTTTTTCATGTTTTATGATGTTTAAAGAGATGAAAATAATATGGATGGAAATATTAAGACTTAATATAACTCATAATATAACTATTATTCCTTTAAATAACTCCTTAGTCTCCAAACTCTATGCTTCAACATAGCCAGTCAAAACTAGCCTATTAGACAAGCTAGTGAGAAGGGTCTAGAACCTCAAGTGAGTTCATTTTAAGGTGTTATTGATTCCTATAAGGAAATTAAAGTTATTTATTTGTTTCATCACCTAATTAAAATGTATTTTTATGGTAAAATTATCCTGATTTGGAATCCAAGTGTGCATGGTCTATGAAAAAGAGGTATTTTTGGATAGTAGATGATGATTTCTCCTTTCAAGGTGATTATACATAACCAAGAATAAAACCAATGCATGTAAATAAATTTATAATGTACTTAGCCTCAATTAAAACCATTTTAATTTCATTTAATTAGTTATGATGAATTCAAACAAGGCCAATCATGTAGGTAGTTTTTAAAGCCAAAATGTGGAATTTCTTGCCACTTTTCATGAAGTTTGTGACTTGGATAGACACTTGTGGCTCATAAAATTTAATTTTTCATAGAAAATAATATTAATTAAAAATTAAATCCTTGTATAATATTTAAAATTGTCCTTTTGACCCTTGTAATTCTCTCTTCTTCTCTCTCTCACAAGTTTTAAAAGAACTAGCCATTTTGGCATTGCATTGGATGCTCCACCTGAGAATGGTGAAGAACTAATCAAATGTATAAATTTTTATCAATAATATTACATATTTTTACCTCATATATTACTATTTTTATTTTTTTCAATTTTATTATGAATTTTTGATAAGTGAAAGCTATGGATTCCTTAGCATGTTATTTCATTCATTCATCCTATTTGTAGTGGAAAAGCTTCTTATTGAAGGGCATGTGAAGTGTTCACAGAGATTTAAAATATTAAGTGATTTAGTCATTTAATTATTTTCCTCATAATCCTCTTATCTATTCTTCCTATCTTTGGAGATTCATCCATAACTTCACAATGTAGCATTGATGTGAGAAGATGAAGATTAGAGAAGTGTATATTCAGTTTGTCCTTTGATTTTGAGTGTAATATGAATATGGTTGGATGTAATCTGTTATTTGGTGTATAATATCCCTTATATTAGTTTAATTTTATTTATCCTCTCCCTTTTCACCCCCCATGTTTAGTAGTAGTTATAATCCAAAGTGGTGCATCAAGGGAGATAACCCTATCTAGAGACTCACCTCATTTCTTAGGCTACCCACAAGCCTAAAGGTGATGATATTGTGCCACTTGGATGAGGAGAGCTTTGTAATATCCTCAAAGGTGAAAATCCAAGTGAAAATAGTATCCATTCCAAATCCTTCACAATAACTATCTATATAATTATCTAGTTGATGTTTCTAGTCTAACGAGCTATGCATGAGTTGTTATGTTTGAAGTATTATAGTATACAACATACCTTATTAATCCTTTACTAAAGTGATAAGAGACTTATCCTTTATGTTTACATCTTATCCTAGTGTGTCAATTGCACAAAGTTTATTGGATTTGAACCAATCCTTTGTTAACTCAGAGACCAGAGTATCAAGTCTGCATTAGTCAGACATGACTTGGTTCTTGATTTCTAAAGTGAAAAACTTGGGATAGGCATCTTGGATAAGATATGAGATTCATGGAGGTGATCCTTCAAATTTGAATTCTTATCCTTTGGTTGATCCCTTTCCTATTCTAAATAGGTATCCTTCTACATAATGGATTCTTAGAATGTTATTGTTCCCTCAATTTATTTCTTTAGTAGGAGTTTTGAGACATCTAATGATATTTATTACTTGAGGGCAAGTGTTTCCAATGTTATTTATATCATTTAAGGATTTGGTCAGGGCATAGTTGTAAGTGAGATAGATATTATGGTGCATCGAGGACCCATGGTCGATATGTCCCATATCCAAACTCATCCCAAGGGCAATTCTAGAATCTATGGACTTATTGGATCTATAATTGATTCTTATTCCTATTCTATAGACTCTAATTTATCTTGTTTTTATTTAATTACCTTCTATTACTACATCACGGCCTATATTTCAAGCCTAAGTTATTACACATCATCTTTAGCCTATTTTTTTTACTTCCTCCTTCAATTTTTGAGTTATCTCTTCTTGCATAAATTTATATTTTAGTTATTCTTCCTCTACCTAAAGCTTATGCAAACATTCTTCTTTTTTTTTGTTCTACTAAGGAAGTAGATTTGGCTTATTTAGTTGTACCCTATGCCTATGATTATGCTTGTACTTTTCCCTATGCTTATGTCTATGCCTATGATTTTTTATGGTAAAAAAAGATTCATCTTGTTGTTCTTATTCTTCTTTGAAGCTTCTTTGGCTTGCTATAGTTTATGTGTGGCATATTCATTGTATTTGTTTTACTTTGTCACTACATCCCATTTTTTTTTTCTTCTTTTGCCTTAGCCTTATCAGTGACCTCAGCTTCTTTGTCCTTTTGAGCTTGCATCTCTTGTGCTTTCTTGGCTATATAATAAAATTTGTATGCCTTCTTAGTGACTTCAATGGATTTCTATCTATCAACCTCTGCATCCTCAACCTTCTGTGCAACCTTGGCTTCTTCGGATTGCCAACTTACTTATTGTCATTGTTGAGCCTATTATTTATACCATTTCTTCTCATCATTTTTGACTCATTGTTCTAATACATGAGTTACTTTTTCCCTTGAATCCAATTTTTGTTCTACTATGGTTACTTTGGTGTGAGATCTTTGAATTATTCAAATTTTAGTGAAGGTGGAAATCACTTGGATAGACCACAAAGTAGGAAACCTATGCTTTCTTACATCATAGGGTGATCAACCTATATTTGGGAGGTGGTGAAGTACAATATTGAGCAAGTTATGCTTCTTATGTGACGATTGGTTGACCAAATGTGCATTATCAAATAGTAGTTAAAACCATATACTTGTGCCTAGTTTGTGGTATATTTATAATTAAATATGGTAGGCTTTCCAAAAGTGGTACAAAGACATCTTCAATTGTGAAGTTGGTAGAAGGTTGATACTAGAAGAAGTTAACCCTTCACTGTAGTTGCTCTGATTCTTCTCACATAGTGTTGATGATGATGGATGAAAGGCATGGTTGCATGTCCACCCAAATATTTAAAGGAACCTTTTTATGCACTTGGACCATGTGCACAACCTTCTAGAATAAGAATTCCTTCTCCTGCTCATTGTCATAGAAGTCTCTAACCATATCAACGACCATTACCTGGTAGAATTATTGTTCATCTGTGTCCATATGGTGTAGGTCACATGAGCTTATGATGTAGAGTAATCTAAGATCATCTAATAAGGTCATAATACTCATTGTCTTATTCTTCAATGGAGGAGACAAATGTATGCTTCATAAAAGGATTAGACTTTATTTTCAATGACTACAAACTAGTGGCTTCTTTTTATTATTATATTAGAAGGATGATTGTGACAAGTGGTATGGCTTGAAATGGTCTCACATTCTTGGTTGAAAAATATATCTATTTGGTGACTTTGGCCTCTACCATGGCTATGGTGACAAATAATGGTTGAGGTCTAAAGGGTGACCTTAGTAGCTCATGGATATGTATGAATACAACTTCTAGTAACAAGGTGACAATAACATGTGGGCCCAAGTACTACATTAAATCTAATGGCACCTAAGGATGTGTGGTGATTATCTCTAGGCACTCCTCCCACCATACCTTGAATTTGACCTCATGAACTAGGGATCCACACTCAAGTGTCCAGGTCAAGTTGGGGAATTATTTTGTTGGCCAATAATTGGTATCAAGGTACACCTCTCCTTTTAGGGACTTCCATTGTGTCAAGTATAGAATAAAAATGAGGAACTATCATTAGAATGTTTGCTTAGGAGATGTGCATCACTTGTAAATATTCGTGATCATCTCTTGAATGAAGTATTCAAGATAATTAAACTTCTTCTTTCAATGGACCTTGTGGTGGGTAATGTATATGACCACTCTTAGAATTTGTTTTATAGACTTGGTCATCTACCAAAACATTTATTTGATGTATTCTATTAGGATACAGACTATTTCATCATGAATTTATTCAATTGTGATCCCTCTAGATCATTAAAGATACAAATCCATGACCTCCTAGAAAATAGGCAATGTTTTCATCTTGTATAGAGAAAGGGAATCCCCTCATGTAGACATGCCTATATCTCAATCCATTTATTATGTGTTGATGATGAATGTGGTATTGAGGCCAATGTAGATGTTTCCATCATTGTATCAACTGAGTAGGACTTGTACAATCTCCCCCAAGTCACCAAAAGTGGGAATTCTAAATAGGCACTTGAAATATATATTATGTAAGTGGTTGGGAGTGTGAGAGCTAGTGGTTATGTAGCATCAATAAGGTCTGGGTATAGTAGATTTTACTCCTCTACTTTAAATAAATCAAATGTCTCCAAATAATTGAATTTTGTTGACCTTAGTGCCATATCAATTATCATTACTTCTTTTTGTGCATCTATTAAACCCTTCATGAGTTTTTAGGTATTTATGATTGTTAAAATGATGAAATTGAAACTATATTATCTCTCTACGCAATAAAACTAGCTTAAATTTTTGAAATTGTAGGTCATGATAATATTTATATGGATGAAATACAAACTTGGTTTGAAAGGTTATGTCTTTATATATTTCATGCCTATTGGTTTCAACATAAATGTCATGCTTGATTGTCCATTCGATATGAATGTAATTTTTAATGTGGTAAATCTTATCTGCTATGTCAATTAAGATAGTTAGTCATTTTAACATGTGTGGACATATGCCATTATGATGGTTTTTTTTCATATGTGATTATGAGTGGATGATGTTGATGGCTCTCCTATTTATTGAAAATTAAGTTAATAAAACCTTGAATCTAGCATTAACTACTTGGGTATGACCATTATACCATGAATATCTTGGGCGATGTGACTTGTCCATACATTTCTTAGGCTTAATTATTTTATTTCATTCTTGATGACATCCATAATGGTGCATGTGAATTCTCCTATGCATGATTGGTGTAAACTATACTTGGTATCTTGGTTCTGAAAGGGTAGTAATGAGATCATCTTAACACACACACACACACACACACACACACACACACACACATAAAAAATAAACACACAAAAAACATGTAGAAATGAGAAATCCTAATGTACTCAGTGGTTCTTAGTACCCACTCACTTAGCATAATGACATTCATTAAAACTGTTAGTTGTAGTTCTTAATCCTATAGACATTCACCAACCCTAGTAAAATAGATCACTTTATATATCTCAAAACAATGGTTCCTTGATGTGATATTTCATTTATACCATAAGGCCCTTTCCATCTAGTATGTAATTTACATAAAAATGCTATGAAATTAATAACATATAAAAAAGCTAGTTGATCTTTATGAAATTATTTTTGGCATAGATTCCTATCATGCCATTATTTTCATCTCTATTTATGAATTTCATGAATTCAAGATGCTCTACATTGATATTCATCTATCTTATTTAGTTGGTGCCAACTATTCCATTGGAATAACTACTTCAACCCTATAGACCAACTGGAATGGATAAAAACCTATAGTCCTATTGTAATGCCCATAATATGCCTATAGAATTATAGGAATGTGATATTACCAATCATACCTCTTGAAATCATATATCTTTTTCAATATTTTTCCCAACATTTTTTTATAAGCTTCAACTTGGTCATTAGCTTGAAAATGGTACACGGTACTTTTATGTTGAGAATTCATGAATTATTTAGTAAGAGCCTTGATGGTGTTGTGTAGGAAGTGTGTCCTTGAATCACTAACAATTTTGATGTTTCATCTAAACCTTGTAATAATATTCTTATAGATAAACATTGGTGCATCCTTCACACCATAGTTGGGTGTCATAGTAGCTTCAACCCATTTGGTAATGTAATCATCATAGTGATAATATACCTTGATTTATTATGTTTACTAAATGGATTGATAGGTTTGATAAAATCAATTCCCCATTATTCAAAAGTGTTTTGGCTAAAAAATATTGCAAGGTAATTCCATATCCTTATAGTGGTTTACCCATGCATTGACATGCATCATAGTGTTATGCTACTCAATGTGTATCCTAAAAACAACTTAGCCACCATAACCCACTTTGTAAAAGCTTATTAGTAGTAGAATCTCTAGTAAAATTTCCTCTTGATATTACTTGATGTGCTTCCTATAGGAGATGTGGTCATTCAAGTTTAAAATTACCCTACATAGTACTTCATCCCTCCCCAAACAATAAAAAAAATCCCATTGATGATGGTATATAGAAAAGCTTTGGTGATAAAATACATATATATTTCTTGGTAGTTCACATGGAATACTCCTTGTTCAAGGAAATTAGTGATTGGATCAAAATTTTCAATAATCATATAAATGAAAAATAGATGAGCATCAAGAGAATCTTCTTATCATTATTTTAGTTCTTCACCATTGGAAATGCGACTAAGATGATCTGACCCCACATTTTCTTTGCTATTCTTGATATTAACATAAAATTGAAATTCCTAAAAGTGAATCATTGAATGGGAAATGCATCCTCCAAGCATTGTCTTATTGACTAGGTAGCACAAAGCTTCATGATCCAAGAAAACTTCAAATGGTGATGTAAAAATATAGTGTCAAAATTTATGTAGAGAAAACACTATAGCCAAATCTTTTCTTTCAATTTTCATGTAATTATTTTTGGAATCATATAAGTTTCCTCTTAAAAAATATATGGGATGGTATAGTCCACCATTTCCTGGATATATAATCATAGCACCAACTATGATACCTAAAGTATCAACATGCATGCGAAGGGATTTATCTAGTCTAGAAAGATGAGAATAGGTACAGTGACAAATATCTACTTTAGTTTGATAAAGGCTACTTAACACTTGAAAGTATAGGTAAAATTCACACCTTTGTGTAGTAAATAATCCAAAGGAGATGAAATGGTTCCATATCCATTGAAAAAATTATTATATTACCCTATATGGCCAAGAAAAGATCACACTTTTGTTGAGCTGACTGGTGGAGGCATACTTAGATCAACTATAATTTTGGCCTAGTCTACCAAAATGCCTTCACTACACATTGTGACCTAACTAAACACAAAAAGCTATAATTTTTTTTTAAAATTTAGAGTAATTAATAAATCTCAGAAACAATATAACATGAGATATAATTTAGATGGATATTATTTTTAAAAAAAATACTACACAATCATTGAGATATACATTAAATAATTCATGAATGAAATCTTTGAACACAATTACATTAGATGTGAAAAAATGGTAGGTATGTTCTTGAGGCCAAAATACATTACCTTATATGTAAAGGATCATCATTCTATGGCAAAAGAAAATTTAGTTCTATGATCGTATGTGATGGGTATTTGGTGATAGCCACTAAATCCATCTTTGAAAGAGTAAATTCATGTCCTGCAATAGATTCTAAAACTTCATCTATGAAGGGAATCATCAATGGATCATTGACACATGAATCATTCAAAATTCAATAATCACCACATACTCTTATCTCCCCTATTTTCTTAGGTTTCACTACCATGGGATTAACCCAATATTAATTTTATATAGGATAGGGTATACTTGCGTATTACATTCTACAAGTTTAACCTTAACTTTCAACTTCATGTTTAGATTCAACTTGTATGGCCATTTATTTATGGGTTGTGCATACTCCTTGATTTATATATGAATTTTTCCTAGATATGTATTTAATCCTATAACCTCTAAAAATTTAGTGGGGAACACATCTTGATAATTGCACAAGAGTTGCATAGCTTCAAAAACTTTATCCTCTATCTAGTATTTAGCTTTATGTGCCAATTTGGGAATCTCCTCCATTCCAATGTTTGTTACATGATTTTTAAGGGGATAGTGATAAATCTTACACTTTTTCTCATCAAAAAATTCTTGTATAATTTGTCTCCCTTCTTATTATGGAATTTTAATGTTTCATAGTTTGCCTTCTTTAGTAGGTTCTATGGCATGATCCCTTACTAGTTCTTCTGGCCATTCAGGTTTAAACAAATCACTCAAATCAATATCACCATTAGTAACTGAATCTTCAATGTCTTCTTATTCATCTTGTATTTGGTAACATGATTTCATGAGAGATTTTATTTCTTTCATAGAATATTTATATCTTTGTAATGTTGTACTTAGATCACAATTTCCATTCTTCTACAGAGTGGATTTCATCATTGTGATTAAATATTTTGTGCACCCATGACATAAGAAATGTCTAATTTTTAGTAGTGCAATGTAAACCATAAGGTTTTCATCTTCAAAAACGAATTTCTATATAGTTTTTCTTTTCATCTACACCCAATTATTTGTCTCTTTCTTAAATTATTGATTCATATACCTTGATAATGGTAAAGTAGACACCATATAATGAAATATGTGCACCCAATACTTTAGTGTCACATATTTTTTACTCCAAACTTCAACACATTTGTGAATATAGATTTTAGGACACTCAAGTTCTTGTAATAAAGTATAATTTATTATGATGACCTATGGTATTTGGAATATGCTAATCATGGGTTTTCACACATCATCCCAATTAAGCTTATCATTTCTATGAATTACTCACTATGTCATTGTAACTCCCATTAGAGCATAATGCAAAGAATTGACCTATTGGCTAATGGTAGGTACATGAAATTGTAAGTGAAAAATGAATTAATTGATATCCTTATGATCATAGTGCACAATAATTTATTTATCATGTGTGAAGACCATTATTATAGGTGAAATTTCATGATCACCATGAGCCCTATTGTGTAGGTGTATGTGTTAGTCTCTACTGATAGATGAATATATTTCCTAAGGAAAGTTCCTTCTTTGGTTGGATATATATATAATATTGTATAAGATCATCTTGATAGATAAATTATAATTTTTAATGAGTAGGGGATGTATCAAAGATGGATGCACAATCTTCTATGAAAAACTATATTGTTAATGGTTGAGTAACTACTGGTTTAGGATTTAATTATTTGTGTCTTCAACTATTGAGTGAGTAGATATTTTACCTAAGTTTTAGTATTCTCATATAATAATTTTCACTTGGTTATGCATAGATCTTTTTTTTTCTCTTTAGATTTTACCTTCATCTAATTGGTTTCTTGCGTGACATATGGAAAATATAGTTCGTCTAGAATGATGTGGGGTTTATGTGCCCTATTAAGAGGAATGATGACAACATTATCTTCCTAAAGTGCATCTAGTTGATTTTACACATGTTTGATAGTCATCTCACCATCACATGCCCATTTCTTTCTAATCAACATAGGGTAATTTGTTGTTACTATCTTCATATCAACAACTTCAAAGTCACCTCGTAGGGTTAGTTCTAGGACTTTGATATCAATGTATTCTAATCTAACAATGGGATCAACTCTTATATATTCAACTAAACTAAGGTTTATTAGGATATAACTTATAACTAAAAATCTAATATCCTCCCATATATACCTCGAAATCATGTTGAACTTGCTACCAAAATTAAAGACCACATTTGGAATTTCATATCCCATGATTTTGATGTCAATTCATGCATCTACATCCCATGGATTTTTTGTTTTAATGTACCAAATAAGCTTTTATATATTTTATTTAGCTTACTAGGCTCACTTTAGTAGATTATGTAGTAATGTTTTGATAATATGAGAGATGTCTCTATTCCATAGTGTGATTAAACATTTCAGTATATTTTTTAGTACAATAATATCTACATCCTGATGTATAATACATATGATCTAACCATAAATTTTGTCATTTATTGCTATAAAATCTCCTTCAATAGTGTCTTAAATTTGAATGGTTTCAACATCTATGTATATTCATACATAATCCCCTTTTTATATTCATGTCTAGATATGTGTCCTATTTTTATTTTTGTTTTCCCTAGTCCTAAGGTATTTTAAGAGGATGGAAGCATCTTTATGCATGCTAGTTATGGGTAATAGAATTCAAGAATGCATACTTATTAGGCTACATATTAACCATATTATCATTCTTGATGGCCTTTTATTTTCATTGCTT